>JAYESA010000009.1:128915237-129097737 GCA_036927795.1 Iris macrosiphon | reverse complement strand
ATGTAAACATTTCCATCTGGAATTACTGGAATTATCCCCTCTGGTCTAATCTGGAACGATAGCAGCCGCACACCCAGTGTGCGGTGAGCCGTACTTACCCCTAGCCGTTTACATGTTAAAACAGGTATTTCAAAGACACGAGTTCATTCTTTCTAGTCTGGACTCTCTTGTATTTCTTGTTGGTCTCACTTATACATTCTGGACTTGACTTATTACATGTATTTTTGCTGGACTCACTTCACGTTCTTGTGCACATACTTACTCTTAGTTTAGATTTCTTGTATCCTGCAGTCATATTTATCTTGCTTCTGATTTTTATGCATCTTTACCATTATGCACCAGTGATATATTTATATTTTCTTGTTTCATACTTTATTTCCTTCACCTTGCTACTTGCTACAACTGCTTTATAGTTTTTATCATTTAACTGGAACTGTTGTTAGAGGTGTACTTGCTCCAATCCTGACTGGATATATTTTTCAGAGGATCCGGAGGATTGGTGTCCGATGTTTTATGGACCTCAGCCTGTCGATGGTGCAGACAGGGACCCCCTAGTTCAGGAGTAATTTTCGGGTTGGTAGCCGGGATCACTAGGACCTCAGTTATTGTTTTTATTAGCTTTTGGTACCGGATTTATCCCCGATTTTGGTTTAAGACTTGTATTGTATATGATTCTGGATATTGTTGTATTATTATTATTATTATTGGTTTTTAGTAGTTGTTGTTGTTTAGCTATGTAGTTGTTAGATTTCTTTGTTATCTTATCGTGCTTAGATTCGTGATTCAGTACTTGTGATTATCATTATTATATTGCTCCTCCGTTTGGAGTTGAGATCTTGACAGGTACTTATATATGTTGTGTGAGATTGTTAGCTAGATAGTAGACCTAGACAGTGTTCTACCGTCGATGTTGCGGCGTAGGCTGGACGTACCCACGACTTATGCCCTATTTTTTGGGTGCGGATCGTGTCACATTTTTTGTGGCGGCCCATGCAGGCCTCGATTCGCAATTAGTGCGATGTCGTGGTAGTACAATGATTTAGTTGTACTACTGCGAGCCTGCTCTAGGATATAGGATCTAGGATGCGAGTGTACTCAATCACGACTAGGAACAATTCCAATCTATTCTAATTATTCTGAAATTGCTTCTTTTGAAATATTATTGTCTTTCTTGATGATATCGTATCTTGCGCCGTATTGACTTCTTTTGATCTGTGTTCAGGATGCCTCCGAAGACACGATCCTATCGTACCACCCCAGTAGTTGCCATCCAGAGGTCTGCTACTCTCGTCCAGTTCATATTCAGGCAGCTGCTACCGCTCCACTCACCACTCCTGCGGTTGAGGGAGCATCTGTTTCTCTCGGGGATCCTCCTCCACCTGTCGATCTGAGGACTACCCCAGTCGTTCCGGTGGTGCCTCCATAATCTCCTGCACCAGCAGACATTGCACAGTTATTTGTATTCTTCAGGGAGATGATGGACGCGCAGCACCGTCAGGTGGATGTGATGAGGCTGGCATTGAGAATGCCTACTAGGTGGCCATGACGGCAGTGGATAGGGTGGCACAGATTCAGCCATAGGCAGATCAGGTACAGCATCCGAGGCCGGGCATCATCATTGACTTCCAGAGGATGAAGCCCAAGAAGTTCCGGGGTACAGAAGGGATCATGTATGCGGATGACTGGATAGAGCAGATTGAGAAGATTTTTTGACTGGCACAGATTCCAGACAATATATAGTAGAGGCAGCGGGCAGTCAGATGTTCGACCTTGCTTTGACGTGGTATCGCACTGATACGAGGATCGCGGCACCAGAGCTTACTTGAGAGGCTTTCAAGAGGCTTTTTAAGGAGAATTTTTTCCCATATGTGGCACTCAGTGCTTTGGAGAGCCAGTTCGAGGCACTCATCCAGGGGAGCATGATGGTGGACGAGTATGCAGCAGAGTTCTGCCGTCTGGGCAGATTTGTGAAGGGATTGAGTGAGGCAGAAAAGGCGAGAAAGTTTTACAAGGGCTTGGTCATGGCGGTCAAGTCTTTGACTAGGAGTGACCGCGAGGCAAATTTTGAGCAGATAGTAGGAGACGCTCAGAGAGCAGAGGATGACTTGGAGCTCAAGTCCAAGAGAGGCAGGGATGATTCAGGTAGTACAAGTGGTAGTGCGGGATCGGCTAAGCGTCCCTATGTGTAGAAGGCAGCACAGCAGGGTCAGGATCAGAGAGTGCCCACTTGTGCCTACTGTAGGAAGGCATGACATACTTAGAATATTTGTAGGAGGAGGCTGAAGGTGTGTTTGTTCTGTGGATCCGCTGCTCACCAGATGCGAGATTGTCCCACTGCACCTCCATTTGGTGGAGCACAGGATCAGAGAGTTGGAGCTAGGCCATCTGTGGCACAGCATCATGTCCTGCACCAGCAGAGGGAGATACCCCAGCAGGGCAGGGCTTATGCGTTGACGGTTGAAGAGGCCGATGCTACGGGTGTCGGGTTAGCAGGTCTGTCTCTTTGTTCTTCCTGTCCTTTTCCATTCCTTGTGGTGTACTTTATTAGTACCTGTTAGACTTTTCTTTTGTGCTGTAGTATAGTGACCCTGATTGAGACTGTGATAACACGACCAGTAGGACCATGATCTTGCATGTTGTTTAGGTAGAATTTTCTTGACTGTGATTGTTGGGGGTTTGACCTAGAAGAAGTGCGATCGACTTTAAATTTCGAGGACGAAATTTTCTAAGGAGGATAGGCTTGTCGCTACCCCATTTCCAGAACAGAGTATTTTTTATTTTTATTTGGTTAATTGTGTATTTTTCATAAATATTTATATTAATATTTAATTAGTTGGTTATATTTATTTTTATTTGTTAATTTAGGATTTTGGCTAGCCTGGACCCATGTAAGACCCTAGTGGACCCATGTCATACCCAACCAACACCCTTGTCAGACTTATTTATTGGGTTATAATAGTTATTTATATTTTAATTAGTTAGTTAGAGTGATTAGGGATTAATTAGAGTGCATTTGGAAACCCCAAACCCAAACCCCAATTAGGATGACTTGATTTGGAGGGTATTTTGGTCATTTCACGTAACCCTAACCCTAACCCTAACCTGATTTCCTACTTGGCCGATCATAACCAGTACCCCCCTTCCCTTCATTTTATTTCTTCTTCTTCTCCTCCATTTCCACTCTCCACTCTTTTCTTCTTCTTTCCTTCTTCCAATTCCTACAATTTCAAGTAAGTTCTTCACTTTCTTCTATTTCTTCTTCTACTTCTTCCATTAATGCAAATCCTAACCCTTTGTCTTTTCCTAACCTAGGTGTGTAGAGCTTAGAGTTGGTGTTGGAGCTTGGGTTGGAGGCTTGGAAGCTTGGTGTGGTAAATTTGGAGATTTTTGGAGACTTTGGCCTTGGGATTCCAACTCCCAAGAGGTAAACCCTAATTTTTTTTTCCTTGTGATTGCTCTAATATAGTGTAATTAGTAATTTAGAACATTCCTAAACCTTAGGGCTACCCATGGGAGGAAGTTGGAGCTTGTTTGGATGTGTTTGGAGACTTTGACATTAGGTTTTGTGTTAATTTTGGGTAAAATCCGAGATTGGTCCAATTTTTGGTATTGTCCTAGGTTAGAAGGATCTAGGTAGACGTTCTTGGATATCTTGAGGATAAGTACGTGTCCCCGTTCGGACACGTGAGGTCGTATCGCGAAGATTTGGACATTTTAGACGATTTGGAGTTTTTCGTCGTCGTAGGTTCCACATGCATGCGCGTTTTTGCCATGGACCTAGAATCAGAGAGTTAGTATTTTTTCTAGGTTTTAGACATCGATTAGAACTTGTGGGTAAATTTTTGGTCGATTCCGAGTAGGTTTGGTGTGCGTTTCATGAGGTATCGTGAACCGCACTCCACGTGTTCGTTGAAATAATCGAATAGCCATTTCGACTTAGTTTCTAGGTTTCGGGCCGGTGCGTGGGTTGATTTAGCCTCCGGGAGTGTGTATTAGAGTTTTCGGGTTATATTTTATATATATAAGTGTATTTATATGAGTGTGGGTGAGTGTGGGTGAGTGTGGGTAGTGTGTGTGTTGTGAGAGTGTATGTTTGTGAGTGTGTTTGTGTGTTGTGTGTTAGTGTGTGTTTTGTGTGTGAGTATGTGGTTATATATACATATATATATATATAGGTATATCTATATAGTATGAGTGTGTGTGTGTGTTCTACATATATATATATGTGTGTGTGTGTATATATATATATATATATATATATATATATATATATATATATATATATATATATATATATATATATATATATGCTTATGTGTGTGTGTATGTAAGTGTGTGTATATATATCTATATATAAGTGTGTATGTATATATATGTTAGTGTTTATATATATATATATATATATATATATATATATATATATATATATATATATATATATATATATATATATATATATATATATATATATATGAGTATATATATATATATATATATATATATATATATATATATATATATATATATATATATGTGTGTGTGTGTGTGTGTGTGTGTGTGTGTGTGTGTGTGTGTGTATATATATATATGTGTGTGTGTGTGTGTGTGTGTGTGTGTGTGTGTATGAGTGTGTGTTTGTGTGTGTGTGTATATATATATATATATATATATATATATATATATATATATATATATATATATATATGTATGTATGTATGTATGTATGTATGTATGTATATGTGTGTATATGTGTGTGTGAGTGTGTATCTAGATCTAAGTGTGTGTATATATGTGTGTGTGTCGTGTGTATTAGATTGAGTGAGTTAGAGAGAGCGAGGGAGAGAGGATGAGAGAGCGCAGCAGCAGCGGGGAGATGAGAGCAGCAGCTATGGTAGCAATAGGAGCAGCTGCAGCAGCGTTTGCAGCGAGGTGCAGCAGCAGCGCAGCGGGAGTGGCTGCAGCAGAACGCAGCGCCACGGCAGCGTCGCGGCGGCGGCAGCAGCAGCAACGCATTTCAGCAGCGGTAGCGCGGTGCTTCGCAACTAGTTCCCCCCCCCCCCATTTTCTTATATATATATATATATATATATATATATATATATATATATATATATATATATATATATATATGAAGATATATATATATATGTGTAGATGGGTATATGTGTATGTGTGATATATATATATATATATATATATATATATATATATATATATATATATATATATATATATATATATATATATATATATATATATAGATATGTAGGTATATATATGCATATGTGTTTAGATATATATATTAGCCTAGATATATAGCTAGGTATAATATATGCATAGATAGTTAGTGTCACTACCACATTCCGAAAACAGGGGTATTTTCGACTTTTTGCAATATTTAATATTATGTTATTTATAATTAATTAATTGCATGATAGTGTATTTGATTTAAATAATTTTGTGCGATGTGTAATTCAATATAATTATATGCAGTGTTAATTATTTTATTTTAGCTAGCAGACTAGACCTAGAAGCCCAGTAGACGAACCCTGTCCGAATTAGAGAGTTCTGGATTTTATTATTTTATCTAGAATTTAATTCTTAGAGTTTATAATTAATTATTATATTTTATTTAATGTTTTGCGCATTGCCTTTGCTTCGATATTTGGAGCACTATCCAGACTTTTGTCTTCCAACAAATTTTATCATCTTGCCCTAGACATGCCCGCCTTCAATTCTGCTATTTTTGCAACTCATAATTATGCTTCCTGTACATTATTTCTGGCCGCACAAAAATCGTCGCGGACGTTATTTAATAAATTCCTATTTTGTATCGTTGTGCGTTCCAATCGAAAATTGGAGGCCATCTTGACCTATTTTTCGTGCGACCCAAATTAGGGTAATATTCTGTTCTGAGTCTTCTTCAATATTGGTATTGATGACTTGATCTGATTTTGGCCCCAAGTACTCCAAATTAATTGTTGAACACAACTTGCATTTTATTTCTATTTAAATTGAGGATACCATTTCATCTGATTTTAAAAATCTTATTTAATTCCAGTGCCCTACAAATTCAGCCCATACCCATCTTACAGTGCCCCCTGACCCTACAAATTATCGGACCCCGAATCGCCCGCCAAATTTTCGTCATTTTATGTGTTGGTGCAATTTCCCGAATTTAAGGGGCTAAGTTGCAATTATTCAATTGTAGGTGCCAACACCTAATTATTTTAATCAATGAGGGAGCCTATTAATTTTAATTAAGAACCCTCATCCCCCATGAATAATTTCCTTATGTTCAATCCTAGCTATTCGTTGAATTTGGCCCATCACAACCCTCCATCACACCCTCTCTCTTCCTATTTAATGACTTGTACCCTCAAACCCTAATCCCTAGGCAACCTAGAAAACACCACCCTCACAAGCCCCCTCTCTCCTACGTTGGGAAATTTTCTCCACTTCTTCTCTTTTCTTCTTCTTCCTTTCTTCTTCTTCTTTCTTCTTCTTCTTCATTAGTTTTTGAAATTCAAAAGGGAGAAGGGGGAAACTTGAAATACTGTTCATCCCTCCCAATTCCCGACCTCCGGCCTGCTCCTTTTCCCGGCGGCCCCTGCCCATTTCTCGGTCCGGCTCCCGCTCCTCCTCTGCTGTATACTCCGACCGAGCCCCTTTCCCTGCGCACCCGGCCGAGCCTCCGGCCCGGCTGTCCTCCTCCGGCGGATCCGACGTTCAGCCCGGCGGCCGCGATTGCTCCTCCCGACCTCCCTTCAGTTCACCACCACCACCATCACCAATTATCACCACCACCATCTCCACCTATCTCCCCTCCTCCGATTCCTCCCTGCCTCCAACCCCGACGAGCGGCGACCAAGCTCCTCCGATCCCCCTCTACTCTCCCCTACCTCGGCCATTTCCGGCGGATACTGTTTCCCCATCCCTCCTTCAAGCCATCACCACCCCTGCCGTTCCTCCCATCACCACCATCAAGACCGAGCCGCTGCTGCTACTCCAGCCGGCGGATCCCCGACTTCCTCCGGCCGTATTCCGGCCACCCCAACCCACTGTAAGCTACTCTCCCCTTCCCTCTTTATATATATATATATCTTTATATATATATATCTATATATATTTATATATATATATATACGAGTATTTATATACTAAATGTATATGTATTGTAGGTAATTATTTAATGTGAAAATTAGTAGATGTATTTAAATTAATTTGTATATATATCAATGTATAAGTATATGTAAATATTAGCATGTATTTGTCTAGCATTTAATTAATTAATGTTAATATATATTAGTATGGCACATATATAAATACCTTGTATAATGTATTGTGGGTGTATTCACTATAATGTATATATGTATACATATTTTGTGAACGTATGTATTAAAATATATGTATAAGTACATATTTTGTATATGTATATTGATGCAATTTATATATATACTTTGTATATTTTTAATATAATTAGTATATGTATATGTATATACTAGTATATGTATTGTGTATATATTGATTAATGTATAGTATAGTGAATATATATATATATATAATGTATATATATATAAATGTTGTTTATATATTTAAATTAATGTGAAATTAGTATATGCATTTAATTTAATTTGTATATATATTGTAAAGTATTTATATATTTAGTTAATGTGAAATTAGCATATGTATATTATTACTTTATTAATATCTGATTATATGAGCATAGTAGGTAATTAAATAAATTATATAATTAAGTATGTATTTAATTAAGGCAAATGTATATACCACGTATTTGGTATATGTATTATTTTTGGTAAAAATATATAAATATGTAAATTGTATATTATTTAATTATTAGAAATCAATTGTATATGTATATTATTTGTTTTATTATATTTAATTGTAAATTATAGTATGTAGAATTAATTACTAAGCATGTATAACTAAATGCCTCTGAATAAGTATATTAATTATTTTATTAAATTGTATAATTGAATATGTATCAAATTAATATTTTAAGTACGTGAATATGAATAACATTTATTTTAATTAATATTTAAAGTACATAATGTATAGATATGTAAATTCGTATTTGATATATGTTAATATATAAATGTACGAATTTTGGAAATGTGCAACTATAGCAAGTAAGTTATATTGGTATATATTTTAGATATATTTCATGAATTATGTTTATATATATATATATACATACAAGTATTATTTTATTATGTTTATATACAAGTATTATTTATTTTTAAAATATATAGTTATACATATATCTATTATTGATATTGATGGAAATTATATGTAATTAATTAATAAGATGCTGATTTAAATATGTATTCATATTAGATGACCCTAGTTGACTAGTGCCCTGCCTGGCATGGCCCTAAGGCCAGTGTTTATAGACTGTATGTTAGGGTAGCATCTGATGCAAATGTTATATGGTGTTATGTCTATAGGACTGTTGGTTCACCCAGGGGATACTCTGGAACAAGACATCCATAAATACCAGCTAAGGACCCAAGGCAAGTACATTCTCTGATAATTTCCAATTCTTGATAATTGCTATAAGTTCAATGATCTTGAAATGTTACAACTGAATCTTTGACACTGTGTTACACGGACTAGTATAGCTTGGATCTGCAGTCATGAGATGTTACCTTGATTATCGTATTGACATTGTACACAACATGTATATTTAGACATCGTACATGATAGACTTGACTTGCTCGTGTATCGTGACGTGTCATGATTGGATCCACAGTGCTAGTTGGGGGCGGGGAAATTGCTAGTGAGAAATGTGATCAAATACCTATCGTACAAGTTTATATTATTGGTGTTAATCATTCGCCTCACGCATGATTAGCCAGGCCATGTAGCAATCGTACAAGTCCCAAGCCGATCATATTTCAAAACTATAATTTCAAACACTTAGAATAGTTACAGTTCCCTATTTTAAATCATATACTACATCACCCGTATATGATACTGTTCCTTGTTCTTTTTATTTCCATACATGCACTGACTATATCATATTGCCTGTCTCTCTTAAAAATTGCCATTTCATTTATTTCACTGTCTTCTCAGTAGCTAGCATGACATGTTTTATTGTATTATAGACATTATCAATTAATGGAACTGTTATTTGAGATTGTGCTTTGCTCCTTCCTGACTGGAAATATTTTTCCAGACTATGCCTTAGAGGACCGCTGTCTGACACTTATGGTGAGTAGCTGCAGACTTGACAGTAGTTGTGATTCCAGGAGGTCTAGCTGGAAATTACTATTTTTAGTTAGTTCTTTTAACAGTCATTTTGGTACCGGATTTGTCTCCGACCTTTTGATGAGACTTGGATATTGTTAAGTTAAGTTTTCTTGTGGACTTGTGTTGTGTTAGATTTTAATTTCTGTTTCGAAATCTTATCGTGCTATAATCCTGTGATTGAGTATATGTTCATCCATTTGTGACATCCGTGCCTCCTAATGGAGATTGGATATTTGCGTGACATTAGTTAGGTAGTATCAATACCTAGACAGCGTTCTACCGCCGATGCTGCGGCGTAGGCTGGACGTACCCACGCATTCGTGCCCCTAAACCGGGTGCGGGTCGTGACACGTTTGAGTGGTGGCCCATGCAGGTCAGACTTCGCGAGTTGTGCGATGTCGTAGTAGTGTGACATCCTTGTTATACTACTGCGTGCCTGCTATAGAATCTAGGACATAGGATACTAGGACGAGAGCAAATACTCAATCACAATTCCTTGAGAGATTCCTGGGATGACCCCTGAGAATCTTGTTAAAACTTCCAATTTAAAATTATTCCCTTGTTCCGTCCATTCTCATTTGTTGATATTGATTTGATTGTTATTGATTAGGTATTAAATTAGGATTTTTGCTTCATTATAGAGTTGATTTCATATTAAGATGAAATTATAGACTGATTTATGGTACTATTTAATGATGCCCGTCAATGAGGACAGTGAAAGTGATTAACATTAGAGCTATTGGACTACAGAAGGTGGATTTAAATTTTTAATTGAAGATTGAAAATGAATTTCAAATTTTAGGATTCTGAGAAGATTGAGATTGTTATTAAAATTTATTTTGAAGATTTCGATAAATTGCAAAATTCTGAAATTTGAGGAGTTAAAATATTGTTATTAAAATTTTATTTTGAGGATTCAGATTCGATTCAATGAACCTAGACAAGTCTGTAAGGATTTTGTGATTAAGTTTTATTTCAGTATTTAAATAATTGGTCTTGAGAAAAGTATATGCAATTTTACTTTAAAATTTATTCGAGGAGTTATTTTGAGGAATTTTATTTGAGGATAAGATCTCATAGTGAGAGAGATATATTAGTATATAAGTAGATAAGATAATGTGTAAGGATTTGTTGGCTTGAGCATGATTGAGATTCACTGCAAACTGACTTGGGTGATCATCAAGGGTTGTATTAGAAAGTGTAGTAGTTAGTATGATGTGTTGCAATTGTTATGCATTTGAGTGATAAGAATACTAGTATTAACGATTGCAGTAGGTAAGGAAGCCAACAGTAAGTGTTTGTGATAGAACTGTGATCCCTAGGGGATATAGGTATCAGACCTTAGATGCACCTTGACCTGTGCAATCACAACTAAGATTTATTCCAATCTATTATCTTAAATGTTGCTTCTTTAGAACTGTACTGTCCTCCCTTGATGATATCACATTTTACCCTAATTGATTCTTTGGGATCTGTCTTCAGGATATCGCCGCAGACAAGGTCTATGAGAGCGGGAACATCAGCTTTAGAGGGGTCTGCCACCTCTCCACCTGATGGACAGACATCCGTAGTTCCTCCTACATCTCCAATGCACATAGGTGATCCTCCTTCTCCACCTGTTCAGAAGATTGCCGCAGCTGTGACGGACAACCTTCCTCCTCCGCCGACTCCGATTTCTGGAAGTTTGCCCATTGACGGAACACAGATGTTTACCTTGATCCAAGGCATGGTAGATGCCCAGAGAGTGACGGCAGACGCTCAGCGAGTTCAAGCTGAGGCTCAGAAGGTGCAAGCAGAAGCGTACCAAGCACAAACCGAGCTGATGAAAGAAAACATGGAGAATGCTCATCAAGTGACTCTCCAAGCTTTGGATAAAGTAGCACAGTACCAGCAGTTTCCTGGCCAGCAGTAGAGATCAGGCACTATAGTGGATTTTAAGAGGATGATGCCTCGAGAGTTTAAAGGCACCGAAGGAATACTCTACGCTGACGACTGGCTAGAAGATATAGAGAGAAGCCTGCGATTGACCCAGATTCCGGAGAACTTGCAGATAGAAGCCGCTGGCAGTCAGATGTTCGATATCGCACTCACGTGGTATCGCACGGAACCGAGAATTACTGCACAAGGACTTACTTGGGAGACCTTCAAGGAGCTCTTCAAGGAGAAGTTCTTTCCCGACGTGGCATTGGGAACCTTGGAAAGTCAGTTTCATGACTTAGTTCAAGGAAACATGTCGGTCGACGAGTACGCTGCGGAATTCTGTAGATTGAGCCGTTTTGCATCGTCTATGATTCGAGACCCAGGAGATCGAACCCGAAAATTTAGAAAGGGACTGACGAGAGAGATTAAGTCGCGCACTTCTGGTCGTCGTACCGCTACCTTTGAGGCTATCTTGATGGATGCTCAGATTGCAGAAGAGGATCTGGACCTCAGGCCTAAGAGGAGTCACAATACTTTTGGAGAAACGAATGGTAGCCCAGGACCAGCCAAGCATCCCCGTATTCAGCACCAACAACAGTACCAAGTACCATTTCATATTCAGCAACAACCATGGACTTTTCAGCATCCACCGCAGTACCTAGCACCAGTTCCTATCCCACAACATCCATGGGCGTATCCGTATCAACAACAGTACCAGACGCCAATTCATGTTCAGCAGGATCAACAGCAGCCTCCAAGAGAGACACAACGGACTTGTCATTTCTGTAAGAAGCCAGGTCACCTTTGGGAGAGCTGTAGAACGAGGCTAGGACTTTGTTTGCACTGCGGCGCTGCGGGACATCGAGTAAGGGATTGTCTTCTAACCTCTTATCTTCCCGGCCAGCGCTCAACTTCAGATTATAGAGATCCAGTTAGGCTACCTGTGGAACCGTATATTGCTCAGCACCCGCAAAGGGAACCACCCCAGCAGGGCGGGCATTTGCGATGACGGTCGAGGAGACCGATACTGCAGGTAATGTGTTAGCAGTTTCTGTTCTTTCCTTCCTTTTGTTCCTATCTAATTGATTGATTGATTGCTTAGTACCGTAGCTTGTATGCATGATTTTTCTTGTTATAGTTAGTAGTACACCCTGATACATAGACTGCAACACCATAACAAATGAGACCATAACCATGTATGTTCCCCCTAGATTGTATGTGGTATGACTATAGGTAGAATTTTTTAGACCAGGATTATTGGGGTTTGACCATGACGAAGATTCATGAAGGGTTATGACTTGACAAGAGAGACAAGATGATTAAAATTGAGGATAAATATTGATTTAAATAAATGGTTAAGAAATTAACATTGCATAATTGGTGGTTTATTAATTCCAGGAAAGATTATGACATGTTTAAGTTGGTTATTAATTTGGAAATTTTGGGAGATTTGTCAATGTATTTATTTAATTGCAAGTTATGAATTTTAGAACCTTATATTTGGATATCACATTTGGAGACTCCTTAAATATCACATTGTTGAGTATTTTGAGGAGTGGATATTAAATTCCGGGTATTGAATTATTAACTTAAAACTTTCAAGGAAATTTTGACAAAAATGGACTTTGATTTTTTCCGAGGATTTTTCAGGAATGAAATAATTACAGAAATTTTATTTGTGAAAAGACATTGCGGATGATAACCTGATTTCCTGGTTAATGGATTTAAATTTTGAGGGAAATATAATGTGTATGATTAAACACTAATATGAGGATTTAAATTTCGAGGACGAAATTCTTTTAAGGTGGGTAGACTTGTCACTACCACATTCCGAAAACAGGGGTATTTTCGACTTTTTGCAATATTTAATATTATGTTATTTATAATTAATTAATTGCATGATAGTGTATTTGATTTAAATAATTTTGTGCAATGTGTAATTCAATATAATTATATGCAGTGTTAATTATTTTATTTTAGCTAGCAGACTAGACCTAGAAGCCCAGTAGACGAACCCTGTCCGAATTAGAGAGTTCTGGATTTTATTATTTTATCTAGAATTTAATTCTTAGAGTTTATAATTAATTATTGTATTTTATTTAATGTTTTGCGCATTGCCTTTGCTTCGATATTTGGAGCACTATCCAGACTTTTGTCTTCCAACAAATTTTACCATCTTGCCCTAGACATGCCCGCCTTCAATTCCGCTATTTTTGCAACTCATAATTATGCTTCCTGTACATTATTTCTGGCCGCACAAAAATCGTCGCGGACGTTATTTAATAAATTCCTATTTTGTATCGTTGTGCGTTCCAATCGAAAATTGGAGGCCATCTTGACCTATTTTTCGTGCGACCCAAATTAGGGTAATATTCTGTTCTGAGTCTTCTTCAATATTGGTATTGATGACTTGATCTGATTTTGGCCCCAAGTACTCCAAATTAATTGTTGAACACAACTTGTATTTTATTTCTATTTAAATTGAGGATACCATTTCATCTGATTTTAAAAATCCCATTTAATTCCAGTGTCCTACAAATTCAGCCCATACCCATCTTACAGTGCCCCCTGACCCTACAAATTATCGGACCCCGAATCGCCCGCCAAATTTTCGTCATTTTATGTGTTGGTGCAATTTCCCGAATTTAAGGGGCTAAGTTGCAATTATTCAATTGTAGGTGCCAACACCTAATTATTTTAATCAATGAGGGAGCCTATTAATTTTAATTAAGAACCCTCATCCCCCATGAATAATTTCCTTATGTTCAATCCTAGCCATTCGTTGAATTTGGCCCATCACAACCCTCCATCACACCCTCTCTCTTCCTATTTAATGACTTGTACCCTCAAACCCTAATCCCTAGGCAACCTAGAAAACACCACCCTCACAAGCCCCCTCTCTCCTACGTTGGGAAATTTTCTCCACTTCTTCTCTTTTCTTCTTCTTCCTTTCTTCTTCTTCTTTCTTCTTCTTCTTCATTAGTTTTTGAAATTCAAAAGGGAGAAGGGGGGAAACTTGAAATACTGTTCATCCCTCCCAATTCCCGACCTCCGGCCTGCTCCTTTTCCCGGCGACCCCTGCCCATTTCTCGGTCCGGCTCCCGCTCCTCCTCTGCTGTATACTCCGACCGAGCCCCTTTCCCTGCGCACCCGGCCGAGCCTCCGGCCCGGCTGTCCTCCTCCGGCGGATCCGACGTTCAGCCCGGCGGCCGCGACTGCTCCTCCCGACCTCCCTTCAGTTCACCACCACCACCATCACCAATTATCACCACCACCATCTCCACCTATCTCCCCTCCTCCGATTCCTCCCTGCCTCCAACCCCGACGAGCGGCGACCAAGCTCCTCCGATCCCCCTCTACTCTCCCCTACCTCGGCCATTTCCGGCGGATACTGTTTCCCCATCCCTCCTTCAAGCCATCACCACCCCTACCGTTCCTCCCATCACCACCATCAAGACCGAGCCGCTGCTGCTACTCCAGCCGGCGGATCCCCGACTTCCTCCGGCCGTATTCCGGCCACCCCAACCCACTGTAAGCTACTCTCCCCTTCCCTCTTTATATATATATATCTTTATATATATATATTTATATATATATATATACGAGTATTTATATACTAAATGTATATGTATTGTAGGTAATTATTTAATGTGAAAATTAGTAGATGTATTTAAATTAATTTGTATATATATCAATGTATAAGTATATGTAAATATTAGCATGTATTTGTCTAGCATTTAATTAATTAATGTTAATATATATTAGTATGGCACATATATAAATACCTTGTATAATGTATTGTGGGTGTATTCACTATAATGTATATATGTATACATATTTTGTGAACGTATGTATTAAAATATATGTATAAGTACATATTTTGTATATGTATATTGATGCAATTTATATATATACTTTGTATATTTTTAATATAATTAGTATATGTATATGTATATACTAGTATATGTATTGTGTATATATTGATTAATGTATAGTATAGTGAATATATATATATATATAATGTATATATATATAAATGTTGTTTATATATTTAAATTAATATGAAATTAGTATATGCATTTAATTTAATTTGTATATATATTGTAAAGTATTTATATATTTAGTTAATGTGAAATTAGCATATGTATATTATTACTTTATTAATATCTGATTATATGAGCATAGTAGGTAATTAAATAAATTATATAATTAAGTATGTATTTAATTAAGGCAAATGTATATACCACGTATTTGGTATATGTATTATTTTTGGTAAAAATGTATAAATATGTAAATTGTATATTATTTAATTATTAGAAATCAATTGTATATGTATATTATTTGTTTTATTATATTTAATTGTAAATTATAGTATGTAGAATTAATTACTAAGCATGTATAACTAAATGCCTCTGAATAAGTATATTAATTATTTTATTAAATTGTATAATTGAATATGTATCAAATTAATATTTTAAGTACGTGAATATGAATAACATTTATTTTAATTAATATTTAAAGTACATAATGTATAGATATGTAAATTCGTATTTGATATATGTTAATATATAAATGTACGAATTTTGGAAATGTGCAACTATAGCAAGTAAGTTATATTGGTATATATTTTAGATATATTTCATGAATTATGTTTATATATATATATACATACAAGTATTATTTTATTATGTTTATATACAAGTATTATTTATTTTTAAAATATATAGTTATACATATATCTATTATTGATATTGATGGAAATTATATGTAATTAATTAATAAGATGCTGATTTAAATATGTATTCATATTAGATGACCCTAGTTGACTAGTGCCCTGCCTGGCATGGCCCTAAGGCCAGTGTTTATAGACTGTATGTTAGGGTAGCATCTGATGCAAATGTTATATGGTGTTATGTCTATAGGACTGTTGGTTCACCTAGGGGATACTCTGGAACAAGACATCCATAAATACTAGCTAAGGACCCAAGGCAAGTACATTCTCTGATAATTTCCAATTCTTGATAATTGCTATAAGTTCAATGATCTTGAAATATTACAACTGAATCTTTGACACTGTGTTACACGGACTAGTATAGCTTGGATCTGCAGTCATGAGATGTTACCTTGATTATCGTATTGACATTGTACACGACATGTATATTTAGACATCGTACATGATAGACTTGACTTGCTCGTGTATCGTGACGTGTCATGATTGGATCCACAGTGCTAGTTAGGGGCGGGGAAATTGCTAGTGAGAAATGTGATCAAATACCTATCGTACAAGTTTATATTATTGGTGTTAATCATTCGCCTCACGCATGATTAGCCAGGCCATATAGCAATCGTACAAGTCCCAAGCCGATCACATTTCAAAACTATAATTTCAAACACTTAGAATAGTTACAGTTCCCTATTTTAAATCATATACTACATCACCCGTATATGATACTGTTCCTTGTTCTTTTTATTTCCATACATGCACTGACTATATCATATTGCCTGTCTCTCTTAAAAATTGCCATTTTTTTTATTTCACTGTCTTCTCAGTAGCTAGCATGACATGTTTTATTGTATTATAGACATTATCAATTAATGGAACTGTTATTTGAGATTGTGCTTTGCTCCTTCCTGACTGGAAATATTTTTCCAGACTATGCCTTAGAGGACCGCTGTCTGACACTTATGGTGAGTAGCTGCAGACTTGACAGTAGTTGTGATTCCAGGAGGTCTAGCTGGAAATTACTATTTTTAGTTAGTTCTTTTAACAGTCATTTTGGTACCGGATTTGTCTCCGGCCTTTTGATGAGACTTGGATATTTTTAAGTTAAGTTTTCTTGTGGACTTGTGTTGTGTTAGATTTTAATTTCTGTTTCGAAATCTTATCGTGCTGTAATCCTGTGATTGAGTATATGTTCATCCATTTGTGACATCCGTGCCTCCTAATGGAGATTGGATATTTGCGTGACATTAGTTAGGTAGTATCAATACCTAGACAGCGTTCTACCGCCGATGCTGCGGCGTAGGCTGGACGTACCCACGCATTCGTGCCCCTAAACCGGGTGCGGGTCGTGACAGTTAGCTAGTTAGTTAGTGTTAGAGTGGGGTAAGTTAGGTATCTTAATACCTTGAGATACCAAGGTATTGAGGTATTAGGGTAAGGTATTGAGGTAGCCTATGTACTAGGTTATATATATATATATATATATATATATATATATATATATATATATATATATATATATATATATATATATATATATATATATATATATATAGTTAGCTAGTTAGTTAAAGTTAGAGGGTAAGGTATCTCAATACCTTGAGATTCCAAGGTATTAGGGTAAGGTATCTCAATACCTTGGAATCTCAAGGTATTGAGATACCTTACCCTCTAACTTTAACTAACTAGCTAACCATATATATATATATATATATATATATATATATATATATATATATATATATATATATATATATATATATATACGTGCTAGTATATATTATAGAGGGTATAGGCGGGGCGTATCGCGTAGGTTGAGGTATCGGATACCGAGGGTATCCCGGTATCTCAAGGAGGCAAGCTTGGGGGTTTAATAGCTTAATGACCTAGTTTTGACCTAGAATTTTAGGGGCACCCTAGTTTGACCTAGAGTTGACCGTAGTTGACCCGGTTGACCGCCAAAGTCAATTTTTGACCTAGTTTGGACCCAGAGTTGACTTTTTGGACCCAGAGTTGACTTTTTGATTCAGATTTCACCGGTTTGATCCGTTTGACCTAGAACGACCCTAGAAGCTTGTTTTTAGTTATTTTATATCTGTTTAACTCATTAGAAACTCGTTTAACTTTGCTTTTCGTAATAGGTCCTTGCAACGCCAGTTCGGATCGCCAGTTACTCAGGACGACATGCGAGTACATTCTCTGATAGTTTCCATTATCTGATGATTATTATGATTCAGCTTATAGTATAGTATTATCTAATTTTTCTGGCACAACACGGACTAGTATTTCTGGATTTATTTACTTACGACACGTATATTTCATATTTCTGGCCTCTATTCTGGAATCACCTACTGGCATCACATCAGGACTCACTATAGGCATCACTGATGTTTCTGGTTGGACTCATACTTGATTTACGTATCGGGTCTTGGATTCACTTGTACTAGTCGGGGTGGGAAAATACTTGAGTAGATATGTAAACATTTCCATCTGGAATCACTGGAATTACCCCCTCTGGTCTAATTTGGAATGATAGCAGCCGCACACCCAGTGTGCGATGAGCCGTACTTACCCTAAGTCGTTTACATGTCAAAACAGGTATTTCAAAGACACGGGTTCATTCTTTCTAGTCTGGACTCTCTTGTATTTCTTGCTGGTCTCACTTATACATTTTGGACTTGACTCATTATATGTACTCTTGCTGGACTCACTTCACGTTCTTGTGCACATACTTACTCTTAGTTTAGATTTCTTGTATCCTGTAGTCATATTTATATTGCTTCTGATTTTCATGCATCTTTACCATTATGCACCAGTGATATATATATATATATATATATATATATATATATATATATATATATATATATATATTTTTTTTCTTGTTTCATACTTTATTTCCTTCACCTTGCTACTTGCTACTTGCTACAACTGCTTTATAGTTTTTATCATTTAATTGAAACTGCTGTTAGAGGTGTACTTGCTCCAATCCTGACTGGATATATTTTTCAGAGGATCCGGAGGATTGGTGTCCGACGTTTTATGGATCTCAGCCTATCGATGGTGCAGACAGGGACCCCCTAGTTCAGGAGTAATTTTCGGGTTGGTAGCCGGGATCACTAGGACCTCAGTTATTGTTTTTATTAGCTTTTGGTACCGAATTTGTCCCCGGTTTTGGTTTGAGACTTGTATTGTATATGATTCTAGATATTATTATATTATTATTATTATTATTGTTGGTTTTTAGTAGTAGTTGTTGTTGTTTAGCTCTGTAGTTGTTAGACTTCTTTGTTATCTTATCGTGCTTAGATTCGTGATTGAGTACTTGTGATTATCATTATTATATTGCTCCTCCGTTTGGAGTTGAGATCTTGACAGGTACTTATATATTGTTGTGTGAGATTGTTAGCTAGATAGTAGAACTAGACAGCGTTCTACCGCCGATGCTGCGGCATAGGCTGGACCTACCCACGACTCATGCCCGATTTTTTGGGTGCGGGTCGTGAAAGTAATTCTTTAATAATTATTTCTTTACTGTCAATAATTTTGACAAATAAAACAGCATCAATTTTGTTTGTCATATTTTTGACAGTGAGTTTGATTGGTTCATTTGGTGGATACATTGATCTGGTTATACCGCTACTTGATTCTATATCAGTATTCCATATTTTATAATATTCCTCTAAGATATTGATTTGTGTTAATTCTGTGTCGACATAATTTTGGACAAACCAATCAACGAAGGGTATTATCATTTTCTTCTTTTCTAGATGATTGTAATATTCATCCTTGAACTCATATATCTTTTTAGTAGGATATGTTTTTTCAAACCATATCACAAATTTATCATTTTCATAGTACATTCTTTTGAGAATGTCCCGAATTTCTTGATTGACCTTAAATCCCATTAAAAAGAAGTAAATTCTATTTTCGACATTGTTGGAGAGCCTATTTTGCTCTTTTCCTTGTGTAAGGGATGTGCTATTGCATCATCAATAATTTTGATTTTATTTACTTCTTCTTTATTGGAAGAAGTTGGCCTACTTGTAGAAGATAGAAATTTTCGTCCTGATATTGATAATCGAGAGATATCATGAGGAGTAAATCTTACTTCTACTTCTCCGTCATTAGTCTGGACAATCTGATCAATATTTGTGTTTATAATTGGTTATGGTAACACAGCTTGATTTAAAATTCATTCTTTTGGAAAATTAATTTTATCCCATCTAATTACCCTGTTAGTAGCTACTTTGGATGTTAACAGATTTGTTTCTACCAAAGTAGTTTACCAGGTGTAGTAATATGCCTTGCATTTGGGGCAATGGTATTCATTACCTTATAGTGGATCCTATAGATTATTGCTATAGTTTCATATCCAGGCAGAAAGTTATAACCATAAGTTTTCAAATTCAGAGTTACAGACTCATATAGATGAGTATTTGTCATTGACAGAGTTAAATTAGGATAAACATTGAAATAGACTGGACCATGGAAAAGGCTAGTCTGCATAACTCCCATTACGGATTGATTTCAATCTAAACACCTTGCATCTCTGAGAGATGTCAATATTGATGCATATAACCCTGGTAGAGTAAGATGTTTAAATGCAACATGAATTAGTCCAATATAGACATAATTATAAGTATCACGAACATGTCTAATATCCTCCTCACTTATAAGCTTGAATGGATGTTCTATGTTATTCACAGAAACAGTTCTTTCCATTGTTTTAATGAAAATAGAAGATTTAAAGTCAAAAGTACCAATTTGGTATATTTCTTTTTGCTTTACCTTTGGAATTGTCCATTTATTTAGTTCCTCTAATTCAGAGGGATACTCAAGATTCTGAGCATTCTTTATGGATTTACCCTTAGTAAGGGCTTTCTTATTAAAACCTATTGCTAATTCTTTGCTCATTAGCATATTTGAGGTTCTACTTCATTCACTTGCATGTACCATGACTAGTTATTATTATCAAGTTATAAAACTATTAATGATAATTATTATGAAAACTCTATTGTCCTAGTTAACTACTCCAGTAGTTTCAGATATATCTAACGATAGTAAAGACCTAGCACGACTGTCAACGATTTATGCCATCAACTGCCCTATCGGCATAACAAGGCTATGCGACTTTGATGTCGTTCCACTAGGTAGAAGACATATCGCTTGGACAAATCCTAGCTCTATCGCAGTTAACTAAGGCAACATCTTTAATAATAATAATAACCATAACAGAGAAATAACTTGAACACAATAACTATGACATCAATTTACAGGCTTGTGAGGAAGTAGAATTACCTCAGCCGTGAGCCATAAACAAGGCTTTAATACCAAAAGTCTAAACTAACAAAAGTCTAAACCAGGAAGAGGGCTTTTGTACAAAGGATAAGAAGAGAAATGCTTATGCAGAATTTTATTAATCACAGTAGTAGTACAAGCATTTTTACAAAGAACACTCAAACACTCTTCAAACCAAACTCTCAAAATAGAAGCGTAAAATAGCAACATAGACAGAGGTTTCATCCTCTATTTATAGCACAGACAGTCGGCAGTGGCTGCCATAATCACCGACAGATGCAGGTAGATAGAACTGGCAAATGCAGGTGGAAGATTCCTCCTTATCTTCAACGAAGGTAAGTGCCCGTCGCTTTCAACTTTTAATCTTTAATTTATTCGCCTTTTAACACATACCAGGGCATCTGTCCTGAAAGTAAAGTGACTGGGGTTAACCATTGTCGGCCACCTGCATAAAAGGATTCCTTTGTGCCGAAAGTAGATTATTGTGGGTCCCACCACAAATAAAGAGATTCTCTTTTAAAGTAAAGTAAAATAGATAATCGCCACCTGTATTCTGGCAATTATGATATATCCTCATCATCATCGCTGTCATCATCTGACTGCTGAGTAGTGACTCTTTTATGCATTCTCTTGAAGAAGGTTTCTGAGTCTTCTTCAATATGGTCTGATTTATTAGAACTGATAGACATACTATCTGTTTCAAAGATTGAGTTGAACTGAGTCTGCATATAGTGAAGACATTTCTTCTTCAATTCCTCCTCAGTGATTCAAGGATTTTGTCTTCTCAGTGATTCCTTTAATTTCTTCAAAGGACTATCTTCCATTATTTCTTTCTTTAATTTTGCTTCTACAAGGATCTCATTTTTCTTGATAGATTTCTGTACAGTCTGTACTTTTTCTTTTTTATCAATTCTATTCCACCATTTAATCAAAAAAAATCTGGCTAAGATGAAAAAATTGAGATAATTATATTCATATTTAATTATCTATTTAAAAATATATAAAATTTTAAAATAGATAAAAAATATATAGTACTCTCCCTCTCCAAAAGTTGATCAGCATTTTGACAGAGAGGATAAGATTAAGTCCATGCTGCAAACAATTCTTGCAAGGATGGAAAGTGGCACTAAATTGTAACCACCACCGGATAAACCATGCTGGAATGTCCTATTTAAGGATCTCAGGACAAATTCTGATAAAACAAGAGTGATTTTGTTTACTATTGTCAAAATAAAATACCTTGGTGAATGCCTCAATATAATCCCAGTAGGAATAAGGCATATTGATATTTTTATCCCTATGAAATAGTAATTTAGTTATATTGGAAAAAAGTTCCCATGATTGAGGAGTAATAATATGACGTATAATAATTTTGCTGTAATTTACGTCACTTTGAAGATCATTGGTCTTCTAATAAAAATGTTCTATCTCAACCGATTTAGTAGAGCATGATACCTTCATAGATATTTCGGTCTTTACCTTGCACAGGAAATATATTATTTTTCAAGTATTTTTCTTTTAATTTTCAAGGATCATCCATCATTGGGATGTCATATTTCTCTAGTTAAAAATTTTCTTCTGATTGATTATTTTGAGTGAAAATCATTTTCACTTCAACAACTTGTTTATAAGAAACATTGGTTTCTTCTGGTTCTTGAATCTGTATGCCTCTATTAGAGGTCTTTCCTTTTCCAAGAATAATTTTCTTGGAGTAGCTTTTTGGCTCATTGGAGCCCGAAGTCATGGCTCTAGGAACCCATGGTTGTTTGCCTTTGTCTCTTCGGCTCATAGTCCTATAAGAATTCACGAGTTAAAAAATCAGAAAATGAATTGTCAGCTCCTTTAATATATTCAATATCAAAATCAAATATAGCTAATTATGCTTGCCATCTAGCAAATATTTGCTTGGATGCTAAATTTTTAACATCTTTTTCTAAGACTATCTTAGCAGAACTACAGTCAATTCTCAATAAGAATTTCTTATTAAGTAAATTATCCTGAAATTTATGAATACATTAGATGATAGAAATAATTTTTTTCTTAATGGTTGAGTATTTAATTTGAGTATCATTCCATTTTTCTGAATGATATCTCACTAATACTTCTTTATTGGTGTCAGGATTTAATTAATTTAGTATACCGCCATAACCAATATCACTGGCGTCTGTTTCAACAATCTTAAACCACTCAGCATTAGCTAAGTGTAAACATGATAGATTTTTAACCTTCTGTTTAATTGTCTTTACTGCTTCAGTATGGGCATTGGTCTAAGGAACAGGTTTTTTTCTTAATCTTTGATACAAAATTCTTGTATCAGCAACGATATTCTTATAAAATTAAGATACATAATTTAATGTACCAAAAAATCGCTGTAACTGCTTATTATAAGTAATTTCGATATAAAATTTAGAAGCAAATTCAATACTTCTATCGATTGGAATTATTGTGTTATTCATAATATTGTGTCCCAAAAATCTTATCTCTTACTGGAAGAGTTTTATTTTTGGGGCAGATATTACTAAGCCATTTTTAATGATTAAGTGTTTGAACACATTCAGGTGTTTAAAATGTTGTTCTATTGTATTTGAGAAGACTAATATATCATCAATATATGATAATATAAAATAAGTCGAAGAAGACTTTAAGCTACATACTTGTAGCAATATCCCTAATGCTTTCTGGGATAGGAAATAACATATAGTTTCTCTTCCTTATGAGGAATCCTTTAATGAAAAGGATATTCCGACAAAGGCGAGACCTTGCCAAATGAATCAAGAATATCTTGAATTATGTAAAAAAGAAATCCAAGATTTATTGGATAAGAAATTAATTCGCAAGTCTTACTCCCCATGGAGTTGCATAGTATTTTATGTCAATAACAATGTTGAAAAAGAACGAGGTATGCCTAGACTTGTTATTAATTATAAACCTTTGAATAAGGTTTTGAAATGGATTCTTTATAAATTCAAAAGTTATATTTTGCCTTTATAACATGTAGTAATTCCTTCCTCAGTTATCTCATTAATAGGCATGAGTTATATATATATATATATATATATATATATATATATATATATATATATATATATATATATATATATATATATATAATATAATATAATATAATATATATAATATAATATATATATATATATATATATATATATATATATAATACTCTAATAGCTATAAATAATTATGTTAAAATGTAAGAAAATAAACACGTAGAGTGCATCACACCAGTATCACACTAGATCTATGATACACTTGCGATATAAGTCCACCACACCACCAAATGTACTCCGAAAGACACGAACAAGTCTAAAATAATAATTATAAACAATACGAAGAGTTAATTACACATCTACGTGTCCGTATCAAAATGTGACATGCACAAACCCCCGTGTCGGAGAAAACCTCCCAAATCAATCTGTATCTCCAAATTGACAGGATACGGCCTACACATATCCAATTGTGGACACGACACTAGCTACATACAATCAAACATATGTCAATTTGGTCTAATTGACCAATTGACAAACACAAAATGTGTCAATCTCGAAATTTTTCCAAAATTGACACAAAATATCACATAACTTTCTCCATAGGCCTCCTATGAACCTAATTCCAATTTCTATGGGTAGCCTTAGTATATGGGGTAGTTTATAATGATTAAAATACAGATTTAGAGTCTAATTAAAGAGAGAAAACTGAATTGTACCTATTAGGAGATGGATTCCCAATAAAACTTCCAAAATTAATGAAAAGAGCCTTCAACTTGTAGATTCTTACTCCTCCTTGTAGATCCTTGCTTCCTCCTTGTAGATCCTTGCTTCAATAGTCTCTAATAATGATTAAGAAAGAAATTAGAAAGAAATTTGGGTGGAATTTGATGTGAAAATGAAGAATTTTGGAAGAGAAAATTCTAGATTTGAAATAAAAAAATAATGAGAGAAAAATTCTCTCTCCTATTTTATATGGTCGGCCACTTGACCCCATCCCCAAGCTTCTATGTAAAGTCTAAAATATCCCATGGGGCCTCTCATAAAAAAATAATTAAGGAGG
The DNA here is from genome assembly GCA_036927795.1 of Iris macrosiphon. Classification (NCBI taxonomy): domain Eukaryota; kingdom Viridiplantae; phylum Streptophyta; class Magnoliopsida; order Asparagales; family Iridaceae; genus Iris; species Iris macrosiphon. The sequence goes on along the minus strand of JAYESA010000009.1, from coordinate 129,072,455 downwards.
GAAGGTTCTAGTCTAATGGGTTTAATTTAATTTATCAACCTCCTAATGAATGGGCTTCTAATTGGGCTCAATTCTAACTAGATTTAAATGTTGGTCCATGGATCTAATCTAAACTAGTTAGATCCACTAACACAAGTACAAAATAATATACTAACATCTAACAATAAATAAATAATATAATAAATAATATATAATATACATAATATTTAATTAATTATGAAATGACCAAAATACCCTTTTTCTAAAAAATGTGGTAGTGACACTGTCCCAGGGCAACCGCGAAACATCGTACATCTCATGGAGAGATAGTCCTATCTCCCCACCAGGAATAAAGAAGGTCCTGGTACGACAGTTGTATATCTCGGCCAAAGCTACGAACAACCTCGAGTTCTTCTCCAAACCGTAACAGGAACTCCTTGTAGCATAATAGAGGTTGGTCTCATTCAGGGGCTACTCGAACTTCTCTAACACCCATAAGGTCAAAGTTACCCAAGAAGATGAATGGTGTACCCAGTTGAGCAAGCATATTTTTCCCTTGGGATAGGACCCCTTGTCAGCGAGCTGGTTTAGAAAAGTGTCAGCTTCATAAATTTGAACATTCGGCCCCATCTCACTGGTGAAAGCGCCAGGCTCCAACCCGCGAAGGGAATAAGAAAATGATTCCTTAAACGTCGCTTCTCTCTTCATCTTAGAGTTAAAACGAATGTGGCCGACTTAGGCTCCCTTTTGGTCTGGTGTCAGGGTGTCCAACATCTTCCTTGGGAAAAATACCATGTTGAAGGCCGACAAAGGCAAGCGGCGCTCCATCGTAGGTATATGTATCTGCATCCCGCCAGAAGAAAAGGTTCAGCTCTCATTTTTCTTTACTACCTTAGCATCTGAGATGGTGAGGGCATCCCCAAATAGGAAGATGGGCTTCAAATGAGAAATGTCTTTCGAACCCTCAATCAGCCCAGAGTTCAGCTGGCTAAGCGGATAGAATAAAGATTGGTCCGTGATCAACTTTATTCTTGTCTCAAATTTACCCTTATTTATCTGGGCCTGGACATTTGCCACTATATGGTCGAACCTTACGCCCAGTGCGGCCTGAGCACGACACACAAGCACCTCCCCTAACGGAGCCACAGGTAAAGTCACTACAAAACCAGAATCAAAAAGATTATCAGAACCCTCGGGATGCCATGCGCATCAGAAATAAACTCGAGCGCACAAAGGGACACATAGGATACATGTGGCCTAGTCACGAATAGGACCTCCATGCGACCGAGTTACAACAGGACCTCCATACGGCCGAGTTATAACATGACCTCAATGCGGTCGAGTCAAGACTAGCGCATGCGGCCAAAGTAAGACCCACACATAAAGCATGCGGCATGGTCATATGGACGGATTTGCACATGTTCTAAATCATGCAGCGGACTGTACGCTAAGTGACTAGGCGCCTGTACTTATTTCCCTCCAAAATTTACCCTTGATGGGCACTTGAACGTCCTCGTAGAAAATGAAAGAATCCTCCTTAGTGTCGGGTGCGAAAGTTGGGCACTTCCCCTTGTCGATCTTCTTCAGGCGGAAGCAAAGGATGAAGCTTTGGGGGCTATGGCAAATGAGCAAGCGGTCGGCGGCAGGAATACATAGTTGAAGAAGTAGAAAGAGGAAAGTTCTCTCTCATCAGTGAAACCCCTATTTATAGGGGATAAAGATGACCCTTTAGCTCTCGTACCACGCTGGCAGCCTTAATGAAACGACGACCTCTCAGGCCCCACGTTAGGAGATGGCACATAATTTCAGAGAAGATCTACTAAAAGATCAAAACAAATCCGTCAGTTAATGACTATTTAACAGCCTGGAATTGCTCGTCCATGCGGCCTAATGCCCACACGGCCCAACGTCCATATAATCCAACGTCCATGCGACCTTCCAACCATACGACAAAATGTGCTTCTTCCTCTATGCTTCTTATTCAAAGTATTCCAAACTTATCAGTTTAAAAACTTTGAAGGGGGTTTTGTAGAAGCATAAAAAATATGCATCCATGCAATCATGCACCCCTAAAATAAAAATTTATAAGAGATCAGGCCGTAGAGTCTCCTAGTGGCCAAGAAAGATAATATCCATGCGTCCCAATCAGCCAAAGCAGCTTGAACGCAGAAGGACCTAACGTGGCATCATATCAGCAGGATCGTCTCTGACACAGAATCCTGACAAAAGGATTTTTGGAATGCCTCAAAAGACGTAAACACACTAAACGACAGAAGTCTCATGTCAGCACAGAACTTCACTCTCGATGGATGTGCAGCGCCACATGTACAGCACAACTAGCCCTATGCGTCCCAGATTCCATGCGTTCCATTCGTCTTTGGACCTATGCATCACAAACTCTATGCGTTCCATGCGTCTCTGGCCCCATGCGTCCCAGACTCCATGTGTCACATGCGTCTCTGGCCACATGCGTCCCATGCTCCATGAGGTCCATGCTTCTCTGGCCCATGCGTCTCATGCGTCTCTGGCCACATGTGTTTCAGACTCCATGAAGACCAAATTCTGTTGTTATGATAAGAGTGATTCTCTCCAACCAAGTGTGGACTATGTGTCAAGCTGACCAAGTCACGCCCACAAAGGACGAGAACCACCTAGATCTTCAGCAACAAAAAATTCTAACAAGCGCCTGTATGGCAGCTTGGCCTGCTCACGGTTACAACTACACCCTGTTAAGAAGGGACACATGGTAACCTCCAGCATCCATGCGATCCAATATATGCATGCCCAGGGGTGATTATAAATAGTAGGGTACCACACCCATACAGAGGTGCTACCGGTGAACCTACAGTCAAGCAAGAGAGAAGAGCTTCCTCCTACATCGGATCATCCATAGAGTAAAGAGAGTTGCTACACTCCTAACCCTCCATCGCCACTCCCAGAAAATAAATTTGTACTTAGATTGTCTGCCTATGACCTCTTTGTACTCTCTTTTTGTTTGTTAATTAAATCTTAGAACTTTTAAATTTAATGGCGAACATGAGCAACAATGATCTTTATCACCTGAGCAATAATTTCTATCTTGTGTTTATGATTATGTTTCTTGTTGTAGCAACTATATTACAAAATTTTTAAAGTTTACATTTTCTGCAGTTGTAATATTCTATTTTCTTTAATGTTATAATTTTTATTTTTCTTTTCACCATCTTTGTAACCATGAAATGACAAAAGTTATAAATAACTTTTAGTTTAAAACTTTACCTAATTTTATACCATCTAAAATTGTGTCCAATTTGAATGTTGGTGTGTTGAAACCCTTGTTAGCAAATTGACAAATGAAAAAAATTCGGGACGATGAAAGTACGAGTATAAATCGACATAGTGCAGTAAAATACGTTAGAGAATTCAGTCAAATATTCGTCATACGAAAATATTAAGATTAGAAACTTAATTTGGTTAACTAAATAGGCTGCTACCACATTTTTGTGTGTCAATTTTGTCAATAATTCGTATGGAACACATTTAAAAATTTACATGTTTAAAATTTGCATAATAATCCGAATATTTAAAAAGTACGTAAGTATTATACATTTTTGAAAAATATAATTTTTTTTGCATATAATACAAGTTCGGGTGATTGCTAACAAGGTTCGAAACATCATATGGTTTTTTATATATTTATTTTTGTATGCAAGAAAGAAAATAAATAAACGAACACGATCACAAAGTGGTCAAGGAAGAATTGATTGAATTTACAAAACTTTGTAAGGATATACTAACTAAACATCAGCCGTGGAAAAAAATGGACACCAAAAATGCACTTTGAACCATTATGACACCACTTTAGACAAGCCAATAAGGGTCTGCTTGGATAGCATAAATTGTACTGCAAGTTGCAGTTTCAGCTGTAAGTGGCGATTTAAATGTGTAGTTTCTTTGTTTGGATAGCATGTGAACTAAAGGTGGTAAGGGAGGAATCTCTGACAGTTTCAGAGATTGTCCCCCTCTTTCTTTCCATTTTCACTCTCCAAGTTCTCCAACAAAAAACTATCGCAACTTCGGTGAAAGTGGAATTTTGGCACGTGAAAAGAGAGAAATTGTGCCTCCAGGCTCCGCCGGTGGTCGACGTCGTACCTCCAGTATCGTATAGATCTGCGGATCCGTGTCGTGGTCGACACTGTGCCTCCAACACCATACGAGCGCGGCCGCCTCGAGCAGCACCATTGCCTCTGGATCCACCTTCCCTCTGCCAACGACGTCTCTAGAGACCTTTGTCTCGACGTTGTGACGACGACGATTTTCACGCGTGGACCAGATCCGAGCGGGGGACGAGAGAGCGGGCATCAACGACTGTGGTGGTGGAGTTAGGAGTTGGCGACAAGGACGTTGCTGGTGGAGTGATGGGGTTGGCAGAGGCGGGTCGGGGACTTCAGGAGACAGAGAGAGAGAGTAGATATATATTATATATTTGTTTAATTAATTTAGATTAATTTGTTTAATTAATTTTTTTTATTTGTCTAATAAAAATGTTTAATTTATTGTGTTTAATTTAGGCTGTCCAAATATTTATATATAAGGGCACTACTAAAATCACTCGGGGTTGTCCAAATATTTACCATTGATAATTATAAGTTTGCCACTCCCAAACATTACTTGGGGCAGCCCACTCTTGATTTTTTTATAATCAGGATTGTCAAAATTTTGACAGTTCAACCCATTGCTAGGACTGTCAAAATTTTGATAATCCTTCCAATTTACAGGACTGTCAAAATTTTGACAGTCCTTCCAATTGGTAGGACTGTCAAAAGTTTGACAGTCCTAAAAATATATGTTGAATTTTTAGGACTGTCAAAATTTTGACAGTCCTTCCAATTGGTAGGACTGTCAAAATCTTGGCAGTCCTAAAAAATCAACATATATGTCAAATTTTGACAGTCTTTCTATTTTTTCTTCTTCTTTTTTGGTTTCGTGTGTGCTGTTATTTTTCTTTGTCATTGTGCTATTATTCATGTCATCTGACCAATGTCTATGTGACTATACATTATTCAGTTAGTAAAAGGATCATATATGGTTTATTGAAATTAACTTATTTGTTACTGGTTTTAGGTTGCATTTAAATATATTTTACTAGTTGTCTAAAAAATTAGGACTGTCAAAATTTTGACATTCCTCCACGACGATGGAATGGAGGATCTGGTGGTAGCGGCGGAGGAAGGAGGGAAGGGAGGAGCGGCGGACGCCGAGAGTGCCGAGGTAGTCGAGCACCGAAATGGGGTACGAGACGGAGGAGCGGGAGGGGAAGGAGGCGGCGGAAGGCGGGGAGGAGGTGAAGGCGGCGATGGGAGGCGGCTGTGTAGGACGGGGGAGGAGGCGGAGGCGGAGCGCTCACGTGGTGGAGGATGAGGCCACAGCTGTGCGCGGGGGCGAAGGTGGAGCACGGAGAGAGCAGGAGGAGGGAGGGAGCATGAGGAGGGCTCCGACAAGAAAGAGAGGAGGGGGGAGGGCCCCGGTGAAGGTTTGGAGGGTTTGGGAGGAGAGTTTAATGTTTGGGCTAGTATGAGTAAACTTTTGGGCTAGTATGAGTAAACTTCATTCATTAATGGGTGTAAAACCCCAAAAATTTTAAGCCGTATTAATTATTTAATTAATTAATTTATAATATTTATTAGCTAATTAGAAGTAATAGAATTTATTTAATTTTTATTTCGAGGTGATTGTGCAATAGAGGATTTATGGAGCAATTATAAATTTTCCTTAATTATTTTCATGTAGGAGACCCTGTGGACAGTTGATAGATTTATTGTATGCACCAATGTAAATTCCTCGAATTATATATATATATATATATATATATATATATATATATATATATATATATATATTTATTTATATATTTATATATTTATATATATAAAGTTTATTAATAGAAAGGAATAAAATAAATAATAATAATTAGTTATAATAATAATAATAATAATAATGATATTATTATTATTAGTAGTAGTAGTAGTAATAATAATAAGTGTTAATAAATAGTGTTATTTGTATTAATAATAATAATAATAATAATGATATTATTATTATTATTTGTAGTAATAATTAGAATAATAAAACAAAAAGAGAAAGGAAATAGAAAAGAAAAGGAAAGAGAAAGGAAAGAAATAGAAAAAAAAACCTATAATTAACCCTCCCCCCCGCGCAGTCAGCAAGCCTCCAGAACCCGCCCCCTTCACCCCACGTGGGCGGCCGCTCCCTTCCCTGCCCTCTCGATCTCTCTCTATATATTCGATTAATCCTAAACCCTAACCTTGAAACCCTAAACCCTAACCCCTCTTATCATCTCGACACCACCTTTTGACCGCCGTCGACCCAGAGCCACCATCGGAGCACCGTCGGCCGGCCGCGTCCGCACACCCGCGCGACCGCGCAGTTCGCAACAGACGACAGCGACCGCTGCATCCCGCATAGATTTTCGGGTCCTCGCTCGACCAAACTCGACCCCATCATCGCCGGTATGATTCCCACCTATCCCTCTCTAAATCCCGTAATTAGTTTCCATCGTGCAGTGCGCAAACCTAGGTAAAAATCGACGCCAAGTCGAAGAAAAATGACCACTTTTAATTTCAGAAATTCTGTTGCGATGACCCATGTTCAAGGGCTCGTATCTTCTACCACAGGGAACCAAACCTAGAATTTTTTTTACTATGGAAAGACCACCTGACCGAGATCATTCTCTGTCAATTACATTATTTTATTAGACATTATATGCAGAATTAAAATAGGTTGAAAATTATAAAAAAACTTGTTTTTTTAACCTCCCAAACTTGTGATACGGAGCGCGCCCCGCCAAACGGGACCGCCCCGTCGTGTACCAAGTACACAAAAAGGTGCGCACAGTATACCCAGACGTGTGGGCTCTCGCGAAAACTGATTCGGACGCGTTTGCGCGTCTGAATCAACCCGTATCCACGACAAGGCCCCGTGTCACAACTTTTGCAAAAGCCCTATGCATTTAGTGCACGCTCGTCAGAATGCGATGAAACTTGCGCCACTGGACTCGTAGTATTACGCTGGTCCTGTGACCTAATTTTCACGTAATTCTGAGACAGTTGACCAAGTCGCCTATTGGCGGGCCCCATAGTTGACTTTTTGGGCAAACTTGTGTTCGACTAATTGGAATCTACATTTGGACATACCGTTGAGTTCGTACTGACTTTTAGAGCTTGTTTGACCTATAATTTGTCCCATTTAGAGACTATTATCCTTGGCACACTTTTCGGTGCAACGTGGGCCACATGTGGACCTCGCTTTGACCCAAAATTATCGTTTTGCCCCTGTGTCCAAATTGGACGAAAGGGTAGTGTTTTCTAGCTATCTCGCTTATTCTGGAAACGTTAGTGATGTTTATTTCAACATCCGAAGACGTTCATTCTGAGGCCGTAGCTTCTGATCATGTGTGCTTGACTCTTGGACGTTACACTTTGCAGCTTTCTGACCAGGCAAGATACCTTGCCCAATTGCTTACAGTATTTTGTATGCTTATTATATTTCTGTATATTCATTGCATTTATGTATATTTATTGCATGTGTAGTTTCTTTCAGTCATTAATATATATTAGATATGTTGACACACACTTGATACTTAGTATCATAGAGGACAATCAGTAGGCGTATGGGCTTTAACCACTCTGGTGAACCGTAGTAACTAGCATGCACTATGGTAGTCATGTCCGATGGTCGCTACCCCCACAGTATTTTGATTGATGGAGTCACGAGGGTCGTTACCCCCGCGGTATATCGGCTGATGATGTTCTAGACGGGTGTGTGAGTTGTGAGGCTTAGATCGAGTAGCCTACCCTTGCCCATACGACAAAAAGTTGTCCTCATTTGCATTCATATAGATTGTCTTGTACAACGTACTTATATATTTTCAAACATTATGCATGTTTACTGTATTCAAATTGGCTTGCTTCTATGTATCTTGTTACGTCCCTCTGAGGACTTGGTCTCTTTCCAGGTGTAGATGTTCATGATTATTCGCAGGAGCACGAATCAGGACTTACCACCTATCTCTTCCGAGGAGGCCTTACGTTCTGAGCATCCTTGATTATCTCTAGCGATGGATCGCTTCGCTGATACACTTCTATCATCATCTTATTTATATTGGAGATTTACCCTTCTCCCTCATTTTAGTATTGCTATAGTCTTTGGTAGTGGATTTGTCTCCACCCGACTATTATTTTGGATTATTCAGACTCATTATTCTAGTTTATTTATTTCCTTTTTGTGACTTGTTGTGTGGATGAGATTTAGTATCGATGACTTGTGATAATATTTATACCACATGTGAGTTTATATTCATATTACAGCGTACGTGTGTATTATGGTATCCACATATTGGAGTTGCCATATACATACGGCTGGCATGTTTACGTGTTCCTAGTCCTACATATTTTGGGACTGGGGCGTGACATATATTTGTGGTGGCCCATGCAGGTCGAGAGCATATTGTCTCGGTTACGTTACTGTACCGAGCAAGCCTGCGCATAGGATTACAATATAGGATCTCATCCACTTATTTAATCACCTCCCTTGATTTGTTTCGCATTCTCATTTGATTGCTTGCATTGCATCTTGCTTGATCCCTTCTCAATGTCAATCTTTCCTTCGTATTTGATAGGGGTTAGAAAGGTGCCTTGTACTAGGTATAAACACTATAGTATTCAATAACACTATTAGTTAAATTTTTGTAAGTTTGGTACTATGCCTCATAACCTAGTAACATATGGTCCTTCTGACCAATTAATAAAATATAAATGAATGACATCAACTATAGGCTTGCATAAGAAGATAGTGTTTATCTAGACTATAGAACTTTAGTGTTTATCTAGACTATAGAACTTTAGTGTTTATCTAGACTGTAGAACTTAGAGGCCCATACACCCATTTGGTTGACTTTAGACTTAGACAATAAATTAGTATGGCAACTGTAGAGGCACAACACCGATCTTCTTGGTGAACTTAGATTATTCTGTACCTTCCTCCATCATAATCAAGCGTACTTATATTTTTACTACCTCGACTTATGCTGCTATTATAGCCTAGTTTTGCAAGCTTATTCTTTTATTGAGCTTGTTCATAACATATGTATTATTGGGGGCCTACACTAATACATTGTCTAAATCAGAATCGGTGTATTATGGTCTGATCAACCGTAGTGCACTTGGTTCGCTCTTTGTATCACTACTTTATGTGGATTAAGATATAGTTGACTCAACTTGTTAGACAAATATACTTGCCCTCTAGACTGGTCAGAGCATGTCATGTCATGTACATAACTGTTCTGATGTGAACATGCGAATATGAATTTACCAAAATAAGGTTCAATCCACAACTGCCTTGGCAACTCTCTTTGAATCATTTAATCCCTTTGAATCCCGTACTTGTATTCTATCACCTCCTCCTTGAATTCTTTATTATTGTTTTTCGTCTTCCCCTATTTCGGAAAGACGAACGTTCGTGCTTAGTATAAGTTTGATATACGAATAGTAATAGATATACCCATAGGTCAAGCACTCATTATGACAAATATAGGAGAGCAGACACAGGAAGTCGTAGATACCGGTACGACCTTAGTTATATGTGTCATTTCATACTCATGACCCCATTGTGATACGAGATCTTAAGTGCATAATAGACGTAGAATTATATATAAGGTAGTTTAGCATATATGAGGATATATTGATATCCTAACTTGATAGCATATCCACTAAGCCAATAGATGATGCGAGTAGCAGTATTAGTATTCTCTTCCTATCACTATCTCGCCCCTTGGATGGCTCATCTTCTCTTCTATATACATTTCTTATCCCGTGCTTAACTCTCCCTATCATAGTCGCATCTCTTCGTGCCATTATGAATTGTTTGATTACTTCGACCCCACCCTTAGTTTTGTTAGTTAAAACGTAAATGGTCTAGTAAATGATTAATAACTAAAAGATGAGTTCATAACGATAACCCTTATGTATATGCACTATAGTAATATCTGTATTCTCTTATTAATTTAACCCTTAAATAGCATCATTAGCCTAATAGAAATTTGTTAGACTGTTTGAAATTGTTCATACTCCTAATAGTTTTATAAAGTTAGTCAAGACCGTAATTGTTGCCCTAAAACTTAGACTATGCCTAGGAAAAAATTGAAGGCACTTGTTACGAACTGACAACTATGACAAATCGCTAGCAAAGTAGCGACAGCTGCAGCTAGATCATTGTAGTAGAGTAGTCGAAGTATTTGCAGACATATTGGTCAGGTGGCATGGCAGTATTAGACTACGATACTTGACGGTTACAAAGAAAAATCATGGTTGTGAGATTCAAGACAAGTACCCCAAGATTCTTGATCCAATAAATATATTCGTCTTACAACCTAGACAATAGCCTCAAAAGACTTGTCTGCTAGTAGAATTCTTGTAAGTTGAATAGTATAGACGAGTTAGAGGATAATATAATAGTGTATGGACAATAATTGAGGAAGTGTTAGAATGACAAACCATGACTTTTAGGAAGCACTGCTAGATAGCAATGTAGTGTAATAGCTATAGTAATTATTATGAATATGGGTTAGTGTCAATTTCGAGGACAAAATTTTCGTAAGTTGGGTAGAATGTAAAACCCCAAAATTTTTAAGCCGTATTAATTATTTAATTGATTTATAATATTTATTAGCTAATTAGAAGTAATAGAATTTATTTAATTTTTATTTCGAGGTCATTGTGCAATAGAGGATTTATGGAGCAATTATAAATTTTTCTTAATTATTTTCATGTAGGAGACCCTGTGGACAGTTGATAGATTTATTGTATGCACCAATGTAAATTTCTCGAATTATATATATATATATATATATATATATATATATATATATATATATATATATATATATATATATATATATATATATATATAGTTTATTAATACAAAGGAATAAAAAAATTAATAATAATTAGTTATAATAATAATAATTATTATTATTATAATAGTAATAATAATAATAATAATAATAATGATATTATTATTATTATTATTATTAGTAATAATAATAAGTGTTAATAAATAGTGTTATTTGTATTAATAATAATAATAATAATGATGATGATGATATTATTATTATTATTTGTAGTAATAATTAGAATAATAAAACAAGAAGAGAAAGGAAATAGAAAAGAAAAGGAAAGAGAAAGGAAAGAAATAGAAAGAAAAAAAACCTATAACTAAACCGATCCCCCCCCCCTCCCCGCGCAGTCAGCAAGCCTCCAGAACCCGCTCCCTTCACCCCACGCGTACGGCCGCTCCCTTCCTTGCTCTCTCGATCTCTCTATATATATTCGATTAATCCCTAAACCCTAACCTTGAAACCCTTGTCACGACCCGTACCCGGTTTAGGAGCACGAGAGCGTGGGTACGTCCAGCCTACGCCGCAGCATCGGCGGTAGAACGCTGTCTAGGTCAAGTATGATCTAAACAGTCTCACGCTAGTATCCAACTCCATAAGGAGACGTGGATATCATAAAATAAATCTAGAAATACTCAATCACAACTACAGCACGATAGGAAAAAATAAAAGAATACAACACAAGTCTAATGACACAATAATCATACCTGCAATCAGTAACATCCAATTCCCCAAGTGTGTCGGAAATCAGTCTACTAAGGTCACAGTCTGGAAAAATATTTTTCAGTCAGGAAGGAGCAAAGTATATCTCTAAATAGCAGTTCTATATAAATAACATAAACTATGTAGCAGTTCTAGATGAAAACATACCAGATGCATGTATAGGTACGAGAAATGTACAATGAGAGAAATACTGGAATACTGTAAGTAAATGCAGGAAAAGAACAATATGTCACTGAGCAAGAATCCTATGACTAAGTGTGTGAGTACTAGCTTTAATATGTGATCGGCTTGGGAACTTGATCAGGCTGGTTACATGTGATTAGCTATGGTTCATATAAAGTCAGGCTAACCGTTGGTTAGCTATGATGCATGTAGAGGTCAGGCTAATCACACGTAACAGCTATGGAGCATGTAAATGGTCAGGCCACACCCGACGTGAGATGTGGGGTGAGCTATGGTGCATATAAAGTTGGGTATGATCACATATCTACACTAAAGTACTCCCCAAACCCCCCCGACTGGTATAGTAGATCCAATCATGGTACGCTATGGCACGGGATTCCCTAAGGAGGTAGCAAATCTCCCCGGGAATCAGTGTCTGTACATGCACAAGATATCAAGGAAACAAGTCTTGTACAAGCTACACCATGAATAAGGAATAACATCTCATGACGAGATCCGTGTATACCAATCCGTGTAACCAATGTGTCAAGAACATGGATATTTACACTAGATACAGTGAACATAGGAGATATCATAAATTAGAAACTAATCAGAGAATGTACTCGCCTTGGGTCCTTAGCTGGTAATTATTGATGTCCTGTTCCAGAGTATCCCCTGGGTAAACCAACAGTCCTATAAACATATCACAAGCAAACCACATTTGCATCAGATGCTACACGAAACACAGTCTAAAAATACTGAGTTCGGGACTTCTCTAAGTATGATACTGATCACCTAGGATCACCTAGTAGATTCACCAATTAAACGTATTATTAATAATCAAATATGATACATATATATGGTTATACCAAATTATATACAAAATATGTATAACTGTATGTACATAAGTGGGAATATATTTTATTTATGAAAAAAATATACATCACCCAATATTTAAGAATATATATATTTATACATTTATATACACTAAATAAAATATACTCATACCCTATATGTACACAAGTATATATATATATATATACCAACATACGTTTTTATACCAAAATACGTATATATATCATATATGTGCAAAAGTACATTTTTAGAATATACATATATATATTGTCAACAACATTATTAAATATACTAATACTAATACCAAATTAAGTTTATACTTTGTATATTAGGAATATAATAAAGTATGTACAAAATATATATTTTTATACATATATACAAATTATATATGTTGAAAGTATATACAAAACGTATATACATATATCAATTAATACAATACCAATAATGCATATACTAAGTACGTATTTATATTCATATCAACCATATTAAATATATACATATACATTAATGCCTACAATATATATATATATACACCAAATTTAGTACATATACAATATTTATATGTATCATTAATCATATGTATAATATATATACAGGTTGAACAATATATTTACTATATACATTAATTTGATATATTAAAATATACTAAGTATGTATACAAAATACGTGTATATACATATACAATTTACATATATATTAAAAATGCTAAGGGTTTATACAGAAATATATATACACAATAAATACCAATATACGTATACGCATTTATATACGTATATATATCTACACATTAATTAATATATACTAATACATATATTTTATATATACCATACATTATGTGTTTTAAAATTAATTAAATAATTGCTATACGTATTTATGTATTTAAACATTAATTAGATTTATGTACTATATATATATTAGTGACAAAATATACATGTGTTATTTCTTATACATATATATATACACTAATGAAATGTACTTATACCATATATGTATTCAAGTACATATATATATATAAACCAAAATACCAAAACAAGTATATATATATATCAAAATAAATATGCATATTTATTTATATACCAAATTAATAATTACCTACATATACAAAATACAGATATACATATATACCAATTTAACAATAATATATATATATATATATATATATATATATATATATATATATATATATATATATATATATATATATATATATATATATATATATATATATATATATATATCAATAATACATACTAAACTACGTATTTATATTTATATATATATATATACATATGCCAATTATATGTAAACTATACATTACATTGATTTATATACACTGTACACCATTCATTAATTACTAATGTACTCTATACATTATGTATCAATATACACTATACTATACAATATACGTATTAAACATTATAAGTACTAATACATTCATATACATATATATATATTCCTATATATATGTATATATATACACATTGAAGGAGGAAGAGGGAGAGGAGGAGGGCTTACAGTAGCTGGCCGGAGTACTGTGCTGGCCGCCGGGGAGCAGGGTCTGCCGAAGGGCCGCCGGGCACAGGGAGTGGTCGGGGAGGATGTGGGTGATGGCTCCGGTGGTGGAAGCTCGAGGGGAGGAGGACTGGGCAGCGGGTCTGCTGGCCGGCCGGGGGATGGTCGCACCGGTGGTGTTAGATGGTGATGGTGGTGATAATGAATGAAGATGATGGTGGTGGTGATAATGGCACTGGTGGTGGTAGTGATAATAGATGGAGTTGCCGGCCGGAATCGGGGGAGTAATGGTGGTGATGATGGGTGATGGAGGTGGTAGAAAACACAGCAGGGAGGAGTTCACCGCCGGAGAAGGGTGGCTACGGGCGGAGAGGAGGAAAAGCAGGGCGGTGCCGGAGTGGCAGGGACGGTCGGGGGCAGTCGGCTGATGGCCGTCGGAGTGTAGACAGTGGCCGCCGGGGTGCAGTCAGCGGGGTCGGGGTTCTCGCCGGGCCGGAGGAGTTGTTGAAGGGCAGTGGAGGGGCCGCCGGACTGAAGGCCGCCGGGTGCACCGCAGAGGGAAGAGCAAGGCCGCCGGAGGGGCGGCTGGGCTGAACGCCGAAGTTCAGAGGGGGCCGGCCTGGGTGCAGTGGGCCGCTCGCCGGAGCACGAGAAGTCGGCCAGGGATTCGGCTGAATGGGAGATGCACAGTATCCCCCCCTCCTTCTTTAAATTTGAATTCTCAAAAATAATGAAAAGGAGAAGAAGGGGAAGAAGAAGAAGGAAAAGAAATGAGAAGAAGAAGGAAGAAGGAGAAAAGAAATTACATACGTATGAGAGAGGGGATGTGGGGGCTTGTGAAGGTGGAGAATCCTAGGTTTCTTGGGATTAGGGTTTGAGGGTACAAGATATTAAATAGGAAGAGAGAGGGTGTGATGGAGGGTGAGGATTTGACCCACAAAATGCAAATTTGTAATTTAGCCCCCTTAAATTTGGGTATTTGCGCAGACACATGAAATGACGAAAATTTGGCGGGCGATTCGGGGTCCGGTGTTTTGTAGGGTCAGGGGCGCTGTAAGATTGGTATGGGCTCAATTTACAGGGCACTGGGATTAAATTGGGATTTCAGAATCAGATAAAATGGTATCCTCAAATTAAATAGAAATAAATGCAAGTTGTGTTCAACAATTAATTAGGAGTACATGAGGCCAAAATCAGGTCAGGTCATCAATACCAATAATGAAGAAGACTCAGTACAGGATATTACCCTAATTTGGGCCACACGAAAAATAGGTCAAGATTGCCTCCAATTTTCGATTGGAACGCACAATGATACAAAATATGAATTTTATTAAATAACGTCCGCGACGATTTTTGTGCGGCCAGAAATAATGCACAGGGAGCATAATTATGAGTTGCAAAAATAGCAGAATGGAAGGCGGGCATGTCTAGGGCAAGATTGTGAAATTTGTTGGAAGACAAAAGTCAGGGTAGCGCTCCAAATATCGAAGCAAAGGCAAATGCGCAAAGTATTAAATAAAATACAGTAATTAATTACACCTCCAATAAATTAATTCGAAAATAAAACAATTAACCTCAAAATTCCAAAATTCCGACAGGTGCTCATCTACTGACTTCTAGGTCAAGTCTACCATCACAACACAAATGAACACTGTCTATAATATAATATATTAAAGTACACATCACATAGTTATTTAATTTAAATATATACTATTCATGCAATTAATTAATTATAACTACAATAATTGTAAAAAGTCGACAATACCCCTGGTTTCGGAATGTGGTAGTGACAAGTCTACCCATCTTAAAATAATTTCGTCCTCGAAATTTAAAAATCCTCTAAGTAGCGTTTATTCATACACATTATTATTTCCCTCAATCTAAATTCATCAACCACGAATCAATTAATAGTCCACAAGGTCTTTTCACAATTTGTCAAAAATTCTGATATTATTTCATTCCTGAAAAATCCTCGAAATGAAATCAAAGTCTATTTTTTTTTTTTTTTTTAGTTACTAATTCAGTACTCAGAATTTAATATCCACTCCTCAAATTTTGATTTTAATCAATGCACATATATAAAATGTAAATCAAATCCCACACAGTTTGAATTCAAACAGTAGTCTATCACAATTTTATTCCTCGATTTCCTCTTTCCTCAAAATAGTTAACAATGCGATACTTAAGGATTTTCCAAATACAACATCCAAATATAACATTTTAAAATTTTCATAACTTGCAATCAAATAATTATAGTGATAATCTCTCTGAATTTCCTCAAATTCTAATGATAATCTCAATCATATCACATCCTTCCTGGAATTAATACATCATAAATTCCATCATGTTAAATTCTTGACCCTTTATTTAAATCAATGTTTATCCTCGAAATTTTTAAATCCTCGATGGTTTTATTTATTTACTACCATCAAAATTAAATTCATCAGATCATATAATCATGAACTACTCCATATTGTTATTTCACAATAAATTTTTCAAAATTCTATATCATATCCCTAAAATCTTTAAATATAAAATCAAATCCCATTCTTATCACAATATCCTCCAAAATTTTAAGTTAATAACGAAATACAAGAATTTAATATTCATCCTCTAATTGAAATCCAATCCATGCATATTTCTAAAATTGAATCTCATCCCAAAATTTGAATTCAACACTAATCCATTTGTGTTCTTATCCCTCGATTTTTTTTTCCCACATAATATGCAACGATGTAATACTTATGCAACCTCCAATACAATTTTCAAGATATAAGTTCATAACTTGCAGTCCAATAAATATATCGATGGCCTTCTTAAAGTCCTCAAATTCAATGATAAATTCAATAATTTCATAATCAATGATTTAACAAAACTTCAATTATGCCATATTAAATTCCCAACTCTTTATTTAATTTACATTTTTTCTCAAAATTTAAGGCACCTTGTCTCTCTTTGTCAAGTCATAACCTCTTCGTTAATCTTTACTACAGTTAAATCCTCAACTATCAAGTCTAAGAGAATTCTACCTACAACCATACAACATGCAACCTAAGGGAAATATGTATGATCATGGTGTCTTTTGTCATGGTATTGCAGTCTCTGTATCAGGGGTACTACTAACTACTTTATAACAAAAAATCATGCATACAAGCTACAGTACTAGGTATCAATCAATCAGAAGACAAAAAGAACATGAGGAAAGAAAAGAAAGAACCTGCTAAGCATATTACTTGCAGTATCTTCTATCTCTAACATAATCGTAGGCCAAATGATGCATGTAAAGTTTGATACCTCTATCTCTTTAGGTACCACACTCTACTACAAGCATACTCACTGCTAGCTTCCTTACCTACTGCAATAGTTGATACTAGTTATTCTTATCACTCAAGTGCATATCAACTGCAACACACTATACTAAGTACTGCTCTCTCTAATACCACCCTAGATTGACACCCAAGTCAGTTGGCAGTGAGATCTCAATCATACTTAAGTCATCAGATCCTTATACATGCATATCATCTACTCATATATTAATATTCATCTCTTATCTACCATAAAATTAATCCTCAAAAATAATCGTCAAGGTTTAACTTCTCGATCAACTTAAAAATAATTGTATATACCTCCTCAAAATCAGATACTCAATATCAAAAATTTTAATCACTTTTAAAATCCTTATAGCCTTGACTATGTTTATTGAATTGAATTCGAATACTCAAAATTTAATAACATAAAATCTCATCTCCTCAAAAATTCTTTAAAAATTAAAATTCCTTTCCACTCTACAAATTATAAATTTAATCCACAAGTATACATATACTACTCACAGTCTCTAATACTCAAGGTGCACACTAATTCACTAATTATTTACAACTCTCAACTATGTACGAAAATTGTACTGCCCGAATTATTTGCACTATTGCTATAAGGTACTATGCTATGGGTATCTCTAGATTAATGCCTAATGCTCCCATGTCCAACTAGGAAACACTTACAACTCTCAGGCAACACTCAGTCAATACTAATACTCAAGACACAGACATAATTACAAGTCACTAATCATCATACTTAACAAGGAATCCTCAGAGAAAATAAGCTCAAAAAGAACTGGATCAAGGACGGGAGGTATCTTTACTGCTAGTAAAGAAAAGAAGCGATGGAACAAAGTCCTGGATAACAGAAATAGATAAGTCTTGAGATGATACTTTAAGAACCAATTTAAGATACAACCTGATAATCATACACGTCTGTCAGAAATCATGACACACAGAATCCTCGCCACGCCAGTAAGCATAGATGCGATAAACGACAGGTTCCGTAACTAAGGTATGCAACTCTATAATCACGTCATCTAGAATCTTCGCCACGCCAACCGGTATGGCTGCGAAAGACTCCAAGCTTCATAACTATAGTATGTACATCCAAGTCAGGTTCCTACGTTCTCGTCACCACAGCTAATATGGCTACGATAAACTCTAGGGTCCATAACCAAAGTAGACGTTTTACCTTTCTCACTGTCCTTATCAACATATGTCATCAGATGATACCGTAAATTTTAGCCCGTAAAATTCATCTCGATATGAAATCAATTCAACAACGATACCAAGAATTAAATTTAACAACTGGTCAACAAGAATCAAACTTAACAATGATATCAAGATTAAATTTAATAACTGATCAACAAGAATCAAGTTCAATAACAACAAGCGAGAGCGGACGAAAACAAGAAAAAGATTTAATTTGGAAATTATAACAAGATTCTCAAGGGATCGTCCCAGGAATCTCTCAAGAATTTGTGATTGAGTATCCTCTCTCATCCTAGTATCCTATGTCCTGTATTCTATCGCAGGCACGCAGTAGTATAACAAGGATGCCACACTACTACGACATCGCACAACTCGCGAAGTCTGACTTGCATGGGCCACCACTAAAACGTGTCACGACCCGCACCCGGTTTAGGGGCACGAGAGCGTGGGCACGTCCAGCCTACGCCGCAGCATCGGCGGTAGAACGCTGTCTAGGTCAAGTACTATCTAAACAGTCTCACGCTAGTATATTTATTTATATACCAAATTAATAATTACCTACATATACAAAATACAGATATACATATATACCAATTTAACAATAATATATATATATATATATATATATATATATATATATATATATATATATATATATATATCAATAATACATACTAAACTACGTATTTATATATATATATATACATATGCCAATTATATGTAAACTATACATTACATTGATTTATATACACTGTACACCATTCATTAATTACTAATGTACTCTATACATTATGTATCAATATACACTATACTATACAATATACATATTAAACATTATAAGTACTAATACATTCATATACATATATATATATTCCTATATATATGTATATATATACACATTGAAGGAGGAAGAGGGAGAGGAGGAGGGCTTACAGTAGCTGGCCGGAGTACTGTGCTGGCCGCCGGGGAGCAGGGTCTGCCGAAGGGCCGCCGGGCACAAGGAGTGGTCGGGGAGGATGTGGGTGATGGATCCGGTGGTGGAAGCTCGAGGGGAGGAGGACTGAGCAGCGGGTCTGCTGGCCGGCCGGGGGATGGTCGCACCGGTGGTGTTAGATGGTGATGGTGGTGATAATGAATGAAGATGATGGTGGTGGTGATAATGGCACTGGTGGTGGTAGTGATAATAGATGGAGTTGCCGGCCGGAATCGGGGGAGTAATGGTGGTGATGATGGGTGATGGAGGTGGTGGAAAACACAGCAGGGAGGAGTTCACCGCCGGAGAAGGGTGGCTACGGGCGGAGAGGAGGAAGAGCAGGGCGGTGCCGGAGTGGCAGGGACGGTCGGGGGCAGTCGGCTGATGGCCGCCGGAGTGTAGACAGTGGCCGCCGGGGTGCAGTCAGCGGGGTCGGGGTTCTCGCCGGGCCGGAGGAGTTGTTGAAGGGCAGTGGAGGGGCCGCCGGACTGAAGGCCGCCGGGTGCACCGCAGAGGGAAGAGCAAGGCCGCCGGAGGGGCGGCTGGGCTGAACGCCGAAGTTCAGAGGGGGCCGGCCTGGGTGCAGTGGGCCGCTCGCCGGAGCACGGGAAGTCGGCCGGGGATTCGGCTGAATGGGAGATGCACAGTATCCCCCCCTCCTTCTTTAAATTTGAATTCTCAAAAATAATGAAAAGGAGAAGAAGGGGAAGAAGAAGAAGGAAAAGAAATGAGAAGAAGAAGGAAGAAGGAGAAAAGAAATTACATACGTATGAGAGAGGGGATGTGGGGGCTTGTGAAGGTGGAGAATCCTAGGTTTCTTGGGATTAGGGTTTGAGGGTACAAGATATTAAATAGGAAGAGAGAGGGTGTGATGGAGGGTGAGGATTTGACCCACTTTAAATGAGTGGTCCAGATTGGACATGAAGAAATGTTCATGTGGGGATGAGGGTGAGAGTTTAAATAAAAGTAATAGGTTCCCTCATTGTTCAACCAATTGGGTGAGGCCACAAAATGCAAATTTGCAATTTAGCCCCCTTAAATTTGGGTATTTGCGCAGACACATGAAATAACAAAAATTTGGCGGGCGATTCGGGGTCCGGTGTTTTGTAGGGTCAGGGGCGCTGTAAGATTGGTATGGGCTCAATTTACAGGGCACTGGGATTAAATTGGGATTTCAGAATCAGATAAAATGGTATCCTCAAATTAAATAGAAATAAATGCAAGTTGTGTTCAACAATTAATTAGGAGTACATGGGGCCAAAATCAGGTCAGGTCATCAATACCAATAATGAAGAAAACTCAGTACAGGATATTATCCTAATTTGGGCCACACGAAAAATAGGTCAAGATTGCCTCCAATTTTCGATTGGAACGCACAACGATACAAAATAGGAATTTTATTAAATAACGTCCGCGACGATTTTTGTGCGGCCAGAAATAATGCACAGGGAGCATAATTATGAGTTGCAAAAATAGCAAAATGGAAGGCGGGCATGTCTAGGGCAAGATTGTGAAATTTGTTGGAAGACAAAAGTCAGGGTAGCGCTCCAAATATCGAAGCAAAGGCAAATGCGCAAAGTATTAAATAAAATACAGTAATTAATTACACCTCCAATAAATTAATTCTAAGATAAAACAATTAACCTCAAAATTCCAAAATTCCGACAGGTGCTCATCTACTGACTTCTAGGTCAAGTCTACCATCACAACACAAATGAACACTGTCTATAATATAATATATTAAAGTACACATTACATAGTTATTTAATTTAAATATATACTATTCATGCAATTAATTAATTATAACTACAATAATTGTAAAAAGTCGAAAATACCCCTGGTTTCGGAATGTGGTAGTGACAACCCTAAACCCTAACCTCTCTTACCATCTCGACACCACCTTGCGAGGTCGACCCAGAGCCACCACCGGAGCACCGTCGGCCGGCCGCGTCCGCACACCCGCGCGACCGCGCAGTTCGCAACAGACGACAGCGACCGCTGCTTCCCGCATAGATTTCTGGGTCCTCGCTCGACCAAACTCGACCCCGTCTTTGCCGGTATGATCCCCACCTATCCCTCTCTAAATCCCGTAATTAGTTTCCATCGTGCAGCACGTAAACCTAGGTAAAAATCGACGCCAAGTCGAAGAAAAATGACCACTTTTAATTTTAAAAATTCTGTTGCGATGACCCATGTTCAAGGGCTCGTATCTCCCACCACAGGGATCCAAACCTAAAAATTCTTTTTGCTATGGAAAGACCACCTGATCGAGATCATTCTCTGTCAATTACATTATTTTATTAGGCATTATATGCAGAATTAAAATAGGTTAAAAATCATGAAAAAACTTGTTTTTCCAACCTCCCAAACTTGTGATACGGAGTGCGTCCCGCCAAATGGGACCGTCCCGTCGTGTACCAAGTGCACCAAAAGGTGCGCACGGTATAACCAGACGTGTGGGCTCTCGCGAAAACTGATTCGGACGCGTGTGCGCGTCAGAATCAACCCGTATCCGCGATAAGGCCCAGTGTCATAACTTTTGCAAAGGCCCTGCGCATTTAGTGCACGCTCGTCAGAATTCGACAAAACTTGCGCCACTGGACTCGTGGTATCACGCTGGTCCTGTGACCCAATTTTTACGTAATTCTGAGACGGTTGACCAAGTCACCTATTGGCGGGCCACACGGTTGACTTTTTGGGCGAAATTGTGTTTGGCTCACCGGAATTCACATTTGGACATACCGTTGAGTTTTTACTAACTTTTAGAGCTTGTTTGACCTATAATTTGTCCCATTTAGAGACTGTTACACTTGACACGCTTTTCGGTGTAACATGGGCCACATGTGGACCCTATTTTGACCCGAAATTACTATTTTGCCCCTGTGTCCAAATTGGACGAAAGGGTAGTATTTTCTAGCTATCTCACTTATTCTGGGAACGTTGGTGATGTTTATTTCAGCATCCGGAGACGTTCATTCTGAGGTCGTAGCTTCTGATCTTGTGTGCTTGACTCCTGGACGTTACACTTTGCAGCTTTCTTACCAGGCAAGATACCTTGCCAAATTGCTTATAGTATTTTGCATGCTTATTATATTTCTTTATATTCATTGCATTTATGTATATTCATTGCATGTGTAGTTTCTTTCAGTCATTACTATATATTAGATATGTTGACACACACTTGACACTTAGTATCATAGAGGACAATCAGTAGGCATATGGGCTTTAACCACTCTGGTGAACCGTAGTAACTAGCACGCACTATGGTAGTCGTATCCGATGGTCGCTACCCCCGCGGCATGTCGATTGATGGAGTCACGAGGGTCGCTACCCCCGCGGTATGTCGGCTGATGATGTTCTAGACGGGTGTGTGAGTTGTGAGGCTTAGATCGAGTAGCCTACCATTGCCCATATGGTGAAAAGTTGTCCTCATTTGCATTCATATAGATTGTCTTGTACATCGTACTTATATATTTTCAAACATTATGCATGTTTACTTTATTCAAATTGGCTTGCGTCTATGTATCTTGTTACGTCCCTCTGAGGACCTGGTCCCTTTCCAGGTGTAGATGTTCATGATTATTCGCAGGAGCACGGATCAGGACTTACCACTTATCTCTTCCGAGGAGGCCTTACCTTCTGAGCATCCTTGATTATCTCTAGCGATGGATCGTTTCGCTGATACACTTCTATCATCATCTTATTTATATTGGAGATTTACCATTCTCCCTCATTTTAGTATTGCTATAGTCTTTGGTAGTGGATTTGTCTCCACCTGACTATTATTTTAGATTATTCAGACTCATTATTCTAGTTTATTTATTTCCTTTTTGTGACTTGTTGTATGGATGAGATTTAATATATCGGTGACTTGTGATAATATTTATACCACATGTGAGTTTATATTCATATTACAGCGTACATGTGTATTATGGTATCAACATATTGGAGTTGCCATATACATACGGCTGTCATGCTTACGTGTTCCTAGTCCTACGTATTTTGGGACTGGGCGTGACAATGGGCTAGCCCCAATACTAGGCTAGCCCCAAGTATATTTTGTAGTGTCCTTATCACTAGCCTTAATTTATTTAATTTATTTTTAAAAGATGAAGAGTAGAGAGTAAAGTCATACATGGCATTCAAACACTGAAAGTCATTCTCCTCACTTGCAAGAGATAAAAAAATACTGCATTTAAATACATTATGAAAAATACTATTTACTGTAAATGCACTGTAACTCAATATGCAGCAAGTGTCACTTTTACACTTCAAAGAGTTACCTTTATCCAAACAACCCATAATAAATCACATTGCTAATCACAATGCTATTTAAGAGCATCTCAACTCTGTTGTGAGTTTGGAAAAAAATGGTTGCCACATAGAAAACACTTCTTATTTTAAAAATTCTTCTCCAATGCAAATGTGAAATAAATTGTGAAGTTGATATTGCCACACGTCAAAGACAATGTAAAGTTGGTTGTCTAGATCTAGACAATAAATTCACAATGCTTACTTCCACATCATCAATTATGAATAAAAATATTTATAAAAAAAGGAAGAAGTGGAAAAGTTGTCTTGGAAGTTAGAAAAAATAGTTTTTATTGTCTTCTCAATACTTTTGCAATGTAGAACACTCTTCTATCTCATTGTATTGTGTGAATATAATATTGCTACATAGGAAAGATATTGTCTTGTGTCTCATGTCACATAAGAATAACAATACAAAACAAGACAATATGGTGGAGATGTTGTGAGTTTAGAAAAAATGATTGCCACATAGGAATCACAACTACATATTTCAAAAATTCTTCTCCAATGCAAACGTGAAATTGGTTGTGAAGTTGACATGACAATGACATGACAAAGACAATATGAAGTTAGTTGTTTAGATCTAAACAATGAATTTCACAATACTTTACTTCTACATCATCAATTATGAATAAAAATATTTATAAAAAAAAAAAAGTGAAAAAGTTATCTTGGAAGTTAAAAAAATAGTTTTTATTGTCTTTTCAATATCTTTGCATTGGAAAATATTTTTCTATTTTATTGTTTTGTGTAAATATAATCTTATCACATATAAAAAATATTGTCTTGTTTAACATCCCACTTAGAAATGACAAAACAATAGGGTTGGAGATATTTTTGTATTTCTACCGACTATACTAAAAATTGACCAAAAGCAAAAGAGCGCGCGTTTTCCAAAAACTCGAACCGCACTGAAGCCAGCAATAAAGCCGCTTCCAGTTAAAGACGAAACTACTCTTTTCCTTCTATCCTCTTAGCGGGCAGTTTCGGACGTCCGGTGCAAAGACTATAAATTCTAGCCGTCCGATTACTGTCTCCAAGTAGGGATAATTTCGTCAAAACCAGAAATCGGGATCTACGCGTGTCTGTCTCACCTGCTCTTCCTCTCGGAAGAGAAACGGTCGCATATAACTCTTTTGTCCGGTTTTGTTTGTTAGCCGTTCGTTTCTGCTTAAGGCGAAAAACGCACGGTGGATCTAGTAGCATAAGAATATATCTTCTATACGGGCTTATGCTTTCAGCAGTCTTGTCTGTATAGAATGGTTCTAGGTTGAAAGAGCAAGGGTTTTTTGAAAAGAGGATTAAAAGGAGAAAAAAAACCTTTTCTACTTTAGGTAATTTTCTTTCAGATCTTACATTTACGATTATTAGTATGAGATTTAAGTGTGTTCATCAATAAATTTTTGAGTTATTTTGAAGGTTATTTCAGGGGAGAAAGTGTATTTTGTTGTAGATCATGTTAGAATCCAAGCTTTTTTTTTGGCTATTTTGGAGTTAAATTGTTCTGTTTCTTGAAATATATTATGGTATTTTTGATTTTTTTTCCCTTTCTTTGGTATGCAAACCGGCCAAATTTGTTATTTTTGTATGCATGTTTGTTTTGTTGCTTGAAGCTTTTTTGGTGTGACAATTGTTTAGTTTTTAGATGCAGATGTTAAAGTTCTAGAGGCAGATTTAACATTTTCTTGTGAAAAGGGAGATACCTTGTTGGAAGCTCTGTTTAAGTAAAAGGCTATATATTTACAATTATGGAATTTTTGACATAGCCCATTTGTAGTTCACCAAAAATCGTGGTTGGGAAGGTCATAGTAGCAAAAGCCATTGGAATTTTTATTTTATATATCGGAATAATCCGTTTTGTTATTAAGCAACCGGGGAATAAAAGGATAACTGACAGAAGAAAAATCAATTAGTTATTTAGAATGTAAAGCCAAAAAAAAAAAAAAAACCCATTCCAAATTCTCTAGAAAAGCTTACACCTAAATAAAAAACCAGAAAAAATCAGGATAATGATTAAAGTTCAAGGGGCAATTTTTAAAACAAAGTTGAATATATTTAAATAAGTGAACAAAGGCCAAAGTTCAGGATAGTTTAGCGTAACTTAGCCTATTGTTCTTTTATGTTCTAGTTAAATGCCTCCTAAAATCTGATTGATGATTAGTGTATTTAACATATTTTCATGTGGCTCTATGAAGTACTAGTAGTGTAGTAGGACTTGTACAAACCCAAATATGACACAGACACGACATCACACACATAGCGGCACATTTATGGTGTCTTAGTGCATTTTGGAGGTTCTCTGTCATTTCTAATACGGTTTTGTGTGCTTGTGCTTCCTAGGTTCTAATCAAGGTTCATAGTATCGGCAGATATTGGTATGTATCGGCTGTATTGTATCGTTTTGGCATTGGCATGTCCGGATCCGATACTTACCCTTCCATATCGGCTGACACTGGCCGGTACAAAAGTTGACATAATCTTAGGTCCATTACTCTTTTGATTTATGTCAAATGTGCTAGGTATTGTTATAAAAATTCAATTTTAAACTTTCTTGCTGTCTAATGTGTGTACCATAACTTTCATGTATAACTGCCTGAGGTTTTAATAGTTAACTTTCATGAACTAACAGCCTTAGGTTTCAATAATGATCTTTAGCCTACTGAAACATCTTGTTTTCTGATATTTTAAATGTATTAAATACAACCATGTATTTGTGACAATCATGCATTCTATCCCTATCTCTGCTAATCTTTAGTAAGTTTTGCACTCCACCCATTTGCGCTGCATAGTGTTCTAGAAGTGACATGTTCTTGCGGATAAAATTCTGGCTATATTGTGGTGACTTTCATTTTTGGAATACCTGATTTGTTCTATGATATCTTTTGTTGGTAGTTTCTTGCTCTTTCACTATCAATAGCAAGCAATGGACCATTTATGCACTCAGTTTTTGGGTTAATACAATGTGTTGAGTTGTTTTTGCCATCGTTTTCTGTTCACTATATTTAATTAGCAATTCAGGTCCCATTTCTTACATGTTATGCTATGATGAGGTTTTCAATGAATACATAATTTCCATTCCATTCCTTTGTTTATTGACAAGTAGATTCCTCTACATGATTTTCCCTGTCTTTAAAGCTCTTTAGGTGTATTATTACACCATTTCCCACACACAGCTGCCATCTCGATTCATGCATGCCATATAATTGCTTGAGCTTATGACATGGTTTGTACCTATAATATAATTTTAATCTTAGTTATTTCATTTTCACAGGTTAAGTTTGCGAAATGGATTCTCAAGATGGGAAAATGCGAGAGATAACAGATGATCTTCCACCGCCGCCGCCTCTTCCTCCGAATGTTGTTCCAATTAAAGCTGAAAATGACAGGGCATCACCACCTAAGAAGACGTCAAAGCCTACAAGAGTGCCCATGCAAAGACCTGGACTTGCTAGAAGAGGCCAACCTATATCTCTTTTGACTAATCATTTTCAAGTTTCTTTGCGTAATGTGGATAATTATTTCTATCACTATTGTGTATGCATCCATATCCATATCCATATTCATTTATTATCTCTATGCATCATATTTTGCTTCATTCTCATTATCTTCTAGTTCTTATTCTTCCTATGTTTGCTGAAGGTTAACTTGAAATATGAAGATGATCGTCCTGTAGATGGAAAAGGTATTGGCCGAAAAGTTATTGACAAATTGCACAAGACATATGACACCGAGCTTGGAAACAAGGACTTCGCCTATGATGGTGAGAAGTCTCTCTTCACTATTGGTGCTCTGCCTCAAGTTAATAATGAATTCACTGTAGTTCTAGAGGACATTTCATCGAACAAGTAAGCACGTTGTCTTGGATATTTTTTCTTCTTGATTTATTTATATGTCAATTCATGCAGCTCAAGTATTTCTGTATTTACATTGGCTAGGTCTGCTGCCGGCAATGGAAGCCCTGGTGGAAATGATAGTCCGGGCGAAAGTGAGCGTAAACGTTTGAGACGTCCATACCAGACCAAAACTTACAAAGTTGAATTAAGTTATGCCTCCAAAATACCGATGCAAGCCCTTGCTTCCGCCTTGAAGGGCATTGATTCGGAGATGTCACAAGAGGCCCTTCGAGTGCTCGACATAATCCTGAGACAAAATGCTGCAAAACGGTATTTTTTTTGTTATCTACAAGTTTCTAATTTTGTTTATGGTCATGGCGGCTACTGAATCATTTTATTTGTAGGCACTGCCTCCTTGTTCGTCAGTCCTTCTTCCAGGACAATCCGTCAAATTTTACCGATCTGGGCGGGGGTGTATTGGGATGCAGGGGGGTTCATTCTAGTTTTAGAACATCCCAGGGCGGCTTATCCTTAAATATTGGTATTACTATGAGAACAGTATTTATAGCCACACCTTCTCAAACGTTTCTTTGCAGTAGTTTCTTCTTTTTAATTTCCTTGTTTTTGCTGTGTTAGATGTCTCGACTACTATGATTGTTAGACCAGGGCCAGTCGTTGAATTTCTTATTGCGAATCAAAATGTTAGGGATCCATATCAAATTGACTGGGCAAAGGTATTGTTTTAACTGATTAGGCGTTTCTAGCAATCAGTTTGTATTTGCAATTACTGACGGAACACGGTATCTTCTTTTCTGGTATTCAATTTGTATTCCAGAAGTTCTAATAACTGAAGTATCTGTTTTCTTTGTTATTGCTGACTTGAACTTTTTTTTGGGTCTGTTTTGACAGGCGAAGCGAATGTTGAAGAATTTGAGGGTAAAGGTGAGTCCTTCCAATAACGAGTACAAGATAGTTGGGTTGAGTGAGCAACCCTGCAATCAACAAATGTGAGTCCCCTTGTGTCTTTTATTTCATCATGTTACTAGGAAACATCATAACCAAAATGCTGCTATTTTTGAAACAACTGATTACAGGCTCAGGCTTGTTGGTGCAATCATTGTGTAGTGTCACAAGCATTCGATAGTGCATTAGTGTATTGAAAAGTTACTATTGTCATTATTCTTCTGTTCCTTTTTAGTGATCAATTATTCTCCAGCTGGCAGTTACCTACATCTTCTGTTTTGATTTCTCTTTCTTGTGAGCGTGTTGCGAGTTTATTATTTTTTTATTGCCTCCATAGATTTACTTTGAAGCAAAGAAATAGGGATGGCAATGGGGATTGTGAGGTGCAAACTATGGACATTACTGTTTATGATTATTTTGTGAAACATCGGGCTATAGAGCTGAGGTATTCTGGAGATCTACCTTGTATAAATGTTGGAAAACCGAAGCGCCCTACTTTCATTCCACTGGAGGTTTGTTACTTTTAGCATGCTTTGCAAGATATATTCAAATAATCATTTATTCAGTAATACATACGTAATTGAGATTTCTTTGCAGCTCTGTAAGCTTGTCTCTTTGCAACGGTATACAAAGTCTTTGACTACAATTCAAAGATCTTCACTTGTTGAAAAATCAAGGCAAAAGCCTCAGGAGAGGATGGCATCTTTGGACAATGTGGGTTTCTTTCTTCATGATAAGCTATATGATTACATGAATTCATTGCTACTGAGGTTTAATCTCATTTTGTAGTCATTAAAGGCCAGCAACTATGATGCGGATCCGATGTTGCGTGACTGTGGTGTATTGATCAATACACAATTTACCAAAGTTGATGGACGCGTTTTACAACCCCCTAAGGTTCTATCTGCCTTATTTGTGAATACATCGGCTGGAGGCTATATCTTAACTTCTTATGTTTTGTTTATTTTTAATCTTTTTTAACCAATCATCATCAAAATATGAAACTAGGCAAGGACGGTTTTGGCATAGGACAGGCAGGGCAGCAGTCTGGGGCACCAACATTTGGGGGGCACTAAAAAAATTAGGTTCCTTTTTATTTATATAACCTTTGGTAGTATTTTAAATATTAATGCTCCACAACATAACAGAATGACTCAGCAAAGTTGGTTTTCACTTGCATCTCCTATGTAAAGGGGTACGAGTTCGAGGCCTAGTGGCCTTTTTTATTTACAAAAAAAAGAACATTTTGATTTTTGTCCTCGACACCCAAAAGCTCAGGGCCGTTCCTGAAATTAGGTTACATCTGCCTTATTTGCCAGTACATTGGCTGGAGACTATTGCTTAACTTATTATGTTTTGTTTGTTATCAATCTTCTTCTTTACCAGTCATCAACTGAGTATGAAATTATTCACGTCTACAGCATTGCTGTTTATGTAGCATATTTGTTTAATTGATCCGTTGGGCCTTAAGTGCCATTCGTGATACTTTTGCAGTTGAAGGTGGGAAATGGAGAGGACTTTCAGTCACGTAATGGAAGATGGAATTTTAGCAACAAGGTTCTCTATGCTACACTTGCCATCCACATTTTGCTCTTTTTCTAAATTCTGATGATCTATTCTTTTGCAGAAATTCATTGATCCTTGTACTGTAGATAACTGGGCTGTTGTCAACTTTTCGGCACGCTGTGACATCAGAGATCTAATTCGAAATCTTATTAGATGTGGGAATCTGAGAGGAATAGTATGTTTTTCTCCTTATAATTATTTTTTACTTCCACACCAAGCTTTGTAAAACCTAACTGTTTTGCAATATGAACTGCCGTTTGTAGTCAATCGAAGAGCCATCTGCTGTGATTGAAGAGAATGGTAACATGCGGAGAGCTCCTCCTCTTGCAAGAGTGGAAGATATGTTTGAACATATTAGATCAAATTTTCCTAGAGATCCTCCACGATTCCTTTTATGCCTCTTGCCTGAAAGGAAAAGCCCTATAATTTATGGTTGGTTTTTGGTTACTTTTATTCTTTCTATTTGCTCCAGCCATGCTTGTTTCTAATCAAGGAAGTTCATATATACAGGTCCATGGAAGCGAAAGTGTCTTTCTGAATTTGGAATTGTTTCACAGTGCATGGCCCCTATTAGAGTGAATGATCAATTACTTACAAATGTGTTATTGAAGATCAATGCCAAGGTAGGTTTTGAATGCATTTAACTATCTTTTCCTGCTTCTCTTTTCTACATACATGTTTACACTACCAAACCTTACTTGACAGCTTGGTGGAATTAACTCTTACTTGCAAATAGAACGTGCAAGTCAGCTTCCCCATGTTTCTGCTTCTCCAACAGTGATACTGGGCATGGATGTATCACATGGCTCACCTGGGCAGTCAGATGTTCCATCAATTGCTGCGGTAATTTTCTTAAATGATGAGGAGCTGGTTGTGATATGTTGCATCTTTGTATGCGTTTGCGATGGGAGGTCCCCTTGTAACTTGTTCCCTGCTATAAGTTGAAACTTGTGCATATTTGATTTGCTTATTATAGGTTGTAAGTTCCAGGGGTTGGCCCTCAATTTCTCGTTATAGAGCAGCAGTTCGGACCCAGAGTCCAAAAGTTGAAATGATAGACTCACTATTCAAGCCTTCGGGTAGTGATGATGATGGCATAGTTCGGTAAGGATCTGTTATTTCACATGAACTTATGTAATACAAAGTTTGTACTACAAAATTTTGTGTGTAGTTCCAAATAGTTTGTCATTTTGATGAAAATCACACTTTTTCTTTGCCAAACTTTCATTTAGTATGTTGTGCGATATGTTCATTGTGATGTGATGTCATCCTCTTAAACTTCAGGGAACTTCTAATTGACTTCTATACTAGTTCTGGGAAAAGAAAGCCTGATCAAATTGTTATCTTCAGGTATGCTTTTAGGTTACATTGAGATATGATATAATTTACGATAATGATCATTGCTTATATGACTTCTGTTGAACTTTTACATAATAACTATTCATGTCTAGTCTTTACTTCAAGATACTTTTTTGTAGAGTAATGTTGAACCAGCCGTCGACTTGGTTTGCTACATAATCACTATTCATGTTCATCAAGATTCAAGACACATTTCTGTAATGTTTGGCCTGCAGTTTACATCAAATCTTTTTAACCAAAGCTTTTGGTAGGGAAATGGAAGCTCTTGGGTTTTATTTGAGGTTCACAGTACAGTTGATGCTGAGAAGTATCAGCTGCATCATATTGTTTTGGCTTAAACTGATCCGATACTGGTCCCATTTATATCGGCTGATACCAACATTAGGATGATATTTTTTAGTTAGTTCAGCATATAATTGAAAGAAAACTAAAAATATCGGTGTCAACAAAATGATTTGGTCGAGTCAAGGTTGCGTCAAAGTCTGACATGCTAGTATCAACACTATTTATTTATCTACCGACACACCCTAACCATTAGCGTGTATATATATAAATTCACAGCATTCATCCATCTTAAAACATTTTTCTTTTAAAACAATATATTGCAGTTTACCTTGTCTTAAAGTAAGTAAATTGTAAACAATATCCATTGTGGGTGAAGGATTAAGCAATGTTGAATAGTGCTATATACCAAACTAATTTGAAAAAAACAAATAATACATAATATTGCCTAAATGTATCAAATATTTTCCTATTTGCTTGAGATCTTCGGTATGGGAATGGGAGGTCGTGGGTTTGATTCAAGCTCCATACTATTGGTCTTGTCGCATCATTTTGGCTTGTCCCAATTCGATACTGACCCCAAGTAATACCGGGGATACTGACATTGGTTTTTTCTTGGTCGTCAATTCGTCAAAGACAATTAAAGAAAGGGAGAACTACTGAAAATTCAGTTTCAACACAATGACAATGATTCTGTCGTGTCAAGGACCACATGCTGGCAATATTCATCTATATGCAAAATAATCATTGTGTTATATATTTATCAATTCACAAACTCATCCTTAAGTTATTTCCCTTCAAAACCATATATTGTGGGTGTCTTTGTCTAAAGCATGTAAATAAAATAATTGTGGGTGAAGGATTAAGCAACGTTGAATACTGTTATATTCAAAACTTACGAGAAGCAACAAGTAATATATAAAATTAAGCTTAATTCAAAACTTACGAGAAGCAACAAGTAATATATAAAATTAAGCTTAAATGTATCAAATATTTTCAGTCATTTTAATAATTATTTGGCTTTTGAGAGCAAGAAAAGGGTCCAAAACAGATTCCTATACTTGTACTGCTCACCTTGGTTTGATTCCCCATGGGTGCAATTACTAGCCCGTTAATCTCAAAATAATAACACCAATAGGTAAAAGAAGGGTTTTGCTAATGCGTGCTTATTTTATATTTTAAAAGAAAATTTGCTTATAACTCATGAATGATGGATATACCCCTATTTATTACCATTTCTCTATTTTTCAAGACTCTGCATCAAGGTTCAAAGTATCGACCGATACCGATACGTATCGGCCGTATCGGATCGGATCTCAGCACTCCCGATCCGATACTCTCGAAAATTATCGGTATCGGCCGATATTTGTGGGAAATGTATCGTATCGGGCTGTATCGGACCGACACGAGCCGATACGGACCGACATGAGCCGATACGAACCTAAATCCTCCTGGAGATACATATCCTCTCCGACCAAAAACAAAAGCATATCAAATCCTCTTCGACCAAAAACAAAAGCACATCAAATACTCAAATCAACATCAAATAAAGCAAATTATGCTTTGCAGACGTCAAATCCAATAATCGAAAATAAATAATAGTGCAATCAAAACTTATATAAATAGTCGATCATTTGTCTAAAATAACACACAACAAACCCTAATTTACAAAGAGATTAGAAGAAGTTCAGAACTTTTACTTTTTTCAGGTAACCAATTCCTCCTGGAGATCACCCAGCCGACCTCGTCCTTGGCCTCCTCCGCCGCCTCCACCGCGGCTCGAGAAGTTCTCCTCCGTCCTTGGCTCGAGCGGTGGAGGCGAGTGGAGACGTTCCCCGGCGAGTGGAGGCGTTCCCCGGCGAGTGGAGGCGAGTGGAGGCGGAGAGAGGCGAGTGGAGGCGGAGAGTTTCTCTCCCGGGAAGAAACATTCGGGAACGAATGTTTTCTCTCGCCGCCTTTGTTTTGTTCACGATTTTTGAAAAAAAATTGCCACGTCAGCATCCATAAAAAAAATAGAAACGAATCACCACCGTCCATTTTGCCACGTCAGCGATCCACCGTTCGGATCCATGCCACGTCAGCATCCTAAAAACATAGATCAACCAATCTCCACCGTCCAAATTGACATGTCAGCGATCCACAGCTGAGATCTCTGCCACGTCAGCATCCTAAAAACACAGATCAAACGAATCTCCACCGTCCATTTAGCCACGTCAGCGATCCACCGCTCAGATCTTCGCCACGTCAGCATCCTAAAAACACACATTAGATAAATCTCCATCGTCCATTTTGCCACGCTAGCGATCCACCGCTCAGATCCAACGGCTGTGAAAAAAAAAACTCAACGCTGGATTCGAACCCTTGACCACAGTAACTTACGGTCATCCCACTAGCCAGAAAGCCAATGGAATTTGGTTGTTTAAGTTGGCATGTATATAGTATTTAATGAGGCAACTTATATATATATATTCTGACTTTTTTTATTTATAAAACTAATGTATATATATATATATTCTATTGTACATATACACTAATATATATATATATTCTGACTTTTTTTTATTTATAAAACTAATATATATTTTTTATTTATAAAACTAATATATATATATATATATATATATATATATATATATATATATATATATATATATTTATCTATATATATATACTATAGTATATTCTATTGTACATATACACTAATATATATATATTCTGACTTTTTTTTATTTATAAAACTAATATATATTTTTTATATTACATATACATTAATATATATATATATATATATATATATATATTGTATACTATAGTACCTATATATTGTATCAATTTCATATATATTGTATATAAATATATTATATATACATAAACTATATACTATATATACATATACATATATATTGTACGTCTATGCATCATATGCTATATACTATATATTGTACGTTTATGCATCATATACTATATACTTGCATCTAACAAAATTATATATATAGTTATATACTACCTGTATCTATGTAATGTTTTATATTATTGCAATTTATTTATCGTATATATGACTATCTAACAATATTTATTAATGCATGTAACAATTTTTTAATTATTGTATGTAACATTATAGTTTATATAACTATATTATTGTATGTAACATTATAGTTTATATAACTATATATATATAAAACTTAGTGTATATGTACAATACAATTAGATAATATATAGTATCTATACGGTGAAATGCATACGTGTGAAATGCAAAGTGCATCATCAAAGCGCCACTTTGCACCCTTCGTCGGAGCTCGAGTTCGAGTTACTTAGCCCCTACGAGGCTTAGCTCCTATGAAAATTTTTCAAGGAGAGTGACAAAAAGCATATATGCTTCTTGAGGAGATTAAAGTTAATACCTGTAGGAAAATATTCCACATGGCACCCACTTGTGCCACCACACCTAACATGCATACCTCAATACCTAGCATAGCTATATATTGAGATACCCACTTATAGTGTTTTCCAATATGAGACTATCTTTCTAGCTTTGCATAGGGAAAACCTTCCAGATGCATAAGAAAAACTCCAAGAATTTTCTACATATCTCAATATATGGGCTGAGTGTTCTCAATAGTGACGACACATCATGCATTAGAATATATGTCGCTTACAACTTGAATCTTTCTGCATGGGTTAAATAACAGTACAATACTAGAATGGACCAAGACTTGAATTCAGCACTATAACTGTTATTCTTTTCACTCACACAATGTCATCAGCTGTGCCTCTAATTGCACATTAAAGGTCATGTGCTGACTTGGTCTCGGTGTATGTATCTTGGGTGTCTACTAGCTTACCCTCAAGATGCGGCCTACATCTCTTTCTATATATTTAGGTGAGTTTTTTCAAAGAGTTTAATATTCCCAACATGAAGCTTTGTGGTTCCTTGCGGCGCTACGCCGCTATGACATGGTCCAAAGCCAAGGTCTGCAATCTCTTAGTGGTGTCATCCCACTGTAGCATGAGGTCACATGTCTCTTTGTAGTGCTGTACTACCACCACCTATTCGGCATTAGGCTACTTGCCTATACGCGGTGCTACTGTCGCTGTGATATTGCCCGAAGATAAGGCTCTACCTCATCGTGGTGTTACGCCACTTTAAAAAGGGGGGTATAATCCCCTTTGTAATGTCGAGCTACCTGTGCTTCCTGTAAAGCATGTCGAACATTCACAATGTCCGAGAACTCATTAAGGTGGACTTGCTCTATATCAAGGGCAACTAGTAGACCATAGTGGTTCCGGGATACTATCCCTATAGTCCCATAGGACTAACTCTACTGTACCTGATATTTTTTTTTCCAATGGTCGTTTGAACCAAAAGTTAGATGCCTAGTAGATTTTTAATTGAACTAATAACATAAAGATTATGGTAGAATTACGAAGGCACAATATCATCATGCCTTTAAGCTCATTTTTTTGCTATGTTCTCAACTAGCTGGCGCTTGAGGCCTTTGGTGAGCGGATTTGTCAGATTCTTCTGGCTTCGAACATCAACCACTACAATAATGTCATCTTTGATGCGCTCATTCAGTGCCCTGTGTCGAAGCCGCACAATCTTCTTCTTACCATTGTAGAGATTATTCGATACATCGCTACAGTCGTATGGTTGTCACAGTAGATCGGTATGCTTGTCACAGTAGATCGGTACCGTCGGAATCTACGCATCAACCAGAGGAAGATCATACATGGGCTCCCGAAGTCATTATGCTTTATCCGCTACAGCTGCTAGTACAAAGAACTCAGATTCCATAGATAAAAGAGAGCATCGTCTACTTTTTCGACTATCACTATATAGCAGCTCCACCTATGGAGAAGACATCCTCCTGTGGACCTTTCGGTCTCTTCTTCTGAGCACCAACTCAAATCACTGAAGCCTTCCATTACTGCTGGATAACAACTGTAGTGTAGTGCATACGTCTGAGTTCTCTTGAGATATCTCATGACTCTCTTCACGGCTTTTTAGTGTTCAACATCTGGATTACTAGTGAACCGAAGAAGCATCCCCACGACAAATTCTATATCAGGCCTATTGGCAGTTGTAGCATATATTAAACTTCTGATGATGTTTGAGTACTCCAATTGCATGATACTCTCTTCTGGATTTGGCTTCAGCTTCTTGTCATAACTGTATGGAGTATCGATTCCTGAAAGATCCTGGTATCCATAACGTGTGAACATCTTCTTCAATATAATGAGACTGTGACAGTGCTAGTCCAGCTTCTGTCCGGATGATCTTTATCTTTAACATAACATCAGCATCCTCCGAATCCTTCATACTGAACTTGGACGAGAGGAACTTCTTTGTCTTTGTGATTCTAAATTCGTACCTAGGATTAGCATGTCGTCCACACACTTATCTGTCTCGCTGACCCTGTAGCTGTTTGATCTAATAACTTTATCAAACTTCTCATGCCACATCTTGAGAGCTTGTTTTAGAGCTTGTTTTAGACCGTACAATGATTTCATCAACTTGCAGCCTTCCTCCAAGACCCTTGATGACAAATTCTTCTGGTTGTTGCATGTAAATTTCTTCGGTCAACTCTTTATTAAAGAAACTTGCTTTCACATCCATTTGATAAATTACCAGCTTGTGAATTTCATGTCATCCATGCTACTGGAGCATACATATCGAAATAACTGATCTCTTGCTTTTGAGAAAACTCATTGGCAATCAGCCTTGCCTTGAACTTGTCAATAGTTTCATCTGCTTTCTTCTTTTTGAAGATCCATTTGTGTCTGATGGGTTTTGCTCCTTGAGATAAATCAACCAACACCCAAGTGCTGTTGGAGGTTATAGAGTCAAACTCATCATTGACAGCCTCTTTCCAGAAGAAAGTATCTCTAGTCGTCATCGTCTCATCATAGATAAGCTGATCTGCTTCCACATGATAGGTGACGAAATTACCTCCGAAGTCTTTCTGCCTTCTCGCTCGCTTTTCTGATGGCTCAACGAGTTATGGTTCCAACATTGTCTCTTCAACAACCAAATTATCTTGGACTACATCTTCTTTGGAAGCGCTGGGCTTCTCTGCACTCACAATATTTTTCGAAATATCCGCGAGAATAATGTTCTTGTACTAGCAAATTTGTCTTCAAAGAATTCTGCATCGCGAGATTCATTGATATGATTTTATTCGATATCAAGAAACCTTCGAGCATCACTCTTTTCAGTATATCCCAAAAATATGGTCTCCGTAGTCCTCGTTTTCAGCTTTTGAATCATCATATCCGGAAGCTTCATATGTGCCAGACACCTTTACACTCGAATGATATTCAAGTTGGGTTTGACTTTGAACTAGAGTTCATGAGGAGCAATGTTAGAAGTTACGTACAACACTATTGAGTTTAAAAGTTGCCGTGAGCGCAGCTTCTCCCCAGAAGCAGTTTGGAAGTCCCGTAGTCAACAACATAGAGTTCATCTCTGTCAATGTTTTGTTATTCCTTTCCGCAACTCTATTTGATTGGGGAGAATACAAAGCAGTCGTCTCATTGATAATTTCATATTTTTTGCAGAACGATGTGAATTCAAGAGACCGATGCTCTCTGTCTTGATCACTTTTGAGTCTATTGAGTTCTTTGGTTTGACTCTCTACTTCAGTCTTGAAGCCCTTGAACTTCTCGAGTGCTTCATCCTTCGACTTAAGAAGCTAGACGAATAAGTACTTCGAGAAATCATCGATGAAAGTAATAAAATACTTCATTCCGGCCTTTGTGGAGAATTGTTTGAAGTCACAGATGTCTGACTGCACAAACTCTAGAAGATCTGTGCTTCAGTTCACCTGTTTGAACGGTTTTCTAAGTATCTTCGTCTGCGCACAAACTTCACTCTTCTTCACTGGCTTACCCCCACATTTGGAGATAAGCCATATACTTGACATTTTGTTAATCCTTTATATAATGTACATGTCCTAGTCTATTATGCCACAACTCAAGAGGATAACCAGAAGAAGAGATTGTATTGGACATTTTCAGTCTGAGTTACAAGCTGAAGTTTGAACATCCCTTTGACACAAAAGGCTTTTTCGAACTATGTTCCTTTATATGACATCACAATCTGAACAACGTTGTTGTCCATTTTCCAGCATGCGTTACAGTGCAGACTTTCTGAGATAAGGTTTTTAGCAATTATTAGTACGTACTTCATGTCCTGAAGCGTTAGAGACTTCTCCGAAGTCGGCTTCAGAACCACCGTCCCGATCCCAAGTACTTCAGCTTGTGATTTGTTCGCATCAAAACCTTCTAGAAAGTAGGTTTGTATGCGGTGAACAATTTCCTCTTCGAGCAAACATGGCAGGATGCACTAGTGTCCACCCATCATTCAGTGTCAACACTAGTTTACTTAACCTGCGCAATCATAACAACCTTGTTAGGCTCACCTTGCTCATTTGATTTAGGCTTGGATATGCAGTGTTTCTTGTTAGGCTCACATTGCTCATTTGATTTATGCTTGGATATGCAGTGTTTCTTGTAGTGGCCCTTCTTGCAATAGTTGTCGCAAGTCATGTCAGATTTAGGCCTTGGCTTGAAAGATGCCGACTTCATTTTCAGATGGTAGAAGTCCTCTATATTACCTGGACTCGGGTACAAGTGTCAGGTACATATACATATCAAAGAGTTGGTCCCTTCAAACTCATAATTGAAGGACATACATACTTGGCTAAAAATGATCCAAATTTTGGAAACAGGTACGGGGATATAACTATTAAAATAAATACATTTGACTAATTAAATTTGTATGATTTCATAAAAAGACAATTGTAATAAAATTTGCATTGTTTCATATATTTAAGCTTATAATTAAATTTGCACGGTCTCATAAAAAGACATCATGTAATTAAATTTGTAAGGTTACTTTACTAACAATCAACCATATTAAAATAAACTATCTACTTCACTACCACATTAAAATAAACTATCTAGTTCACTACTAGTCCTCCGATTGTCACCATAAAAGACTGAATGATCCGATTGTCACTATGGAGAATCGGATACGGATTTCATACCCCATACCCATGTTCTACCCGGTGGACGCATATACTTCTCCTAAAGTGTAGAGTCCGGGTAACATAGGACCTTGTTGGTACGGGAAGTCCTTTGCTTGCCCTTGGAGTCTCCAGCATGCATAATGTTAGCGTTTGCCAACTGCTTGGACAGAGTGTCCATCTTGAGTTGAGCCCTCAACTCATCCTCAACATGGATATAGTGCGAGAGTTCTTACGATACATGTTTGTAATGAACTTGTTCTACCTAGGATGAAACTTTGAGACTACCCCCCAATGAATTTGTCAACTAGGGACATGCCTTCATCTCAAGTTTTTGACGTAATTTGAGAAATTCTTTGACTTGCGGCAACATAACATTGTCATCCTCAAATTGAATCTTGTAGAATGTCTGTGAGATGAATTTTGGATCTCTTCTTATCAGGCTTACATTGCTTCTCAATGGAATCTCAGACGTCCTTAGCATGGACTGGCTTGCTGTATGATTCGACTATGGATTCTTCCATAGAGTTGAGGATCAACAACTTGCTTAGGTTGTCGTCTCTCCATTTTGTTTGCAACGCAGTGACTTCATCAATCCTTCGTGCATTATCAGTCTCCGGAAGAGTTGGTTCAGGATCTGTCAACACGTAATCGATATTTACGAGTTGAAGATTGAGGCTGACTTTCCTCATCCAAATATTGAAATGCTACGAGTCAAAACTTATTAATTTTGTTAAATTTGTATCGAGAAGATTTGTACGGTTGTTTTCCATCTTTATCGGATCTTGCTTTGAGATTGTTATTCCTGAGGTTTACAAAGATGGAAAATATGCAATGAACCAACGATTACCGTCCTTATTGGTCTTACGTAATCGAATACAAACTTACTCTAATTTGGCAAATAGGAAAGTAATCAGAAATTGAATCACGTTCTTTCTTGCTAAGCAGTCAAAAACGGTTATATAACCGATATATAATGGTATCGGTCCTGGACCGATATTTTTTTTGCAGAAATATCGGTAAAATATTGGAACCGATATTATCGGCCGATATGGTCGATATGGTCGATATTGTTCGAAATATCGGTTTACAAAAAAATCGATTTCTCACGTTTTGGTTTTGCTACAGAAAAACCGATATTGAATGATATGACATTCTGGTTTTGCTACAGAAAAATCGATATTGAAAGTGTAGAGTCCGGGTATTTCACATCAATGGAGAATGGAGATTACATCTTGTGCCATCAAAATCTTCATGCATCAAATTTATTCAGAGATGTAGTTCCTCAAGTGATCTCCTTTATCTTGGATCTCTTGGATTTCTCGACGATATGTATATTTTCTGCATATTTTATAATAGAAAACTATTGAGTGTATTGTTCTTATATAAAAATTGTGTTAAAAATGTAAACCGATATTTATCGTTATAAAACCGATATATCGGTGATATATCTATAACTCCACTGGATCGTTATCATAAAAAAAATCGTTATTAACTGCATAGCTTTCTTGCAAATGCAGTTGCAATTGAGATAGAACGTTTACAGGAGGTAGAAGGAGAAGAAGATTGAGTTGAAACTCTTGTTGGGGTGATGAAAACCACCGTTGCTCAAAGCAAGATTCGCCCTCAATCAACGATATGCTCCTAGGACCAAGCAAGTTCACGTCTAGAACTTAGGAAACGCTCGTAGTCACCTTTGTTGCAACTCGAACAGACTCCTTGATAAAGATGGCGGCCACGACAACTTCTCTGTTGTCTCTCAATTTTTGTCTCTCTCCAAAATGAGGCATAGAAATAATATTTATAGGAAAGGGTGGAAACCCTAACCTTAAATGTTGTCGCCGCTAAATATGGTAAGATAATTACGCATTAAATTAGAATCCCAAAAGATTATGACTGATTTGAATTCAAATTAATCTACCATAATCGTACAGATCCGCAATTAGCAGAATATGCACGCATATTATGCTTCCTAGTGCAGACATGCAGAAATGTCCCAAGCAACGTGCTCAGCAACGCACGCAGAACCACGCTCTGACTCACGCACAAAACCATGCTCAGAATTGCACGCAGAATTTGTGCCGTAAATGCACAAAAACTCGCGCATAAACGAGCGCATGTGGGCAACAAATGCGCACAAGCGCCAACTCGTGTCCGATGCGTACGTGCAAGTTCCAAGTGCGCCATCAAAGCGCCACTTTGTGCCCTTCGTCCGATTCCGAGTTGCTAAGCCTCTACGAGACCTAGCTCCTATGTGAATTTTCCAAAGAGAGTTGACAAAAAGCATAAATGCTTTCTTGAGGAGTTTAAACTTAATCCCTCTAGAAAACATCCCACATGACACCCACTTGGGCCACCACACCCCACATGCATACCTCAATACCAAGCATAGCTATATATTGAGATACCCACTTGGATTGCTTTTCAATATGAGACTATTTTTCTAGCTTTGCATAAGGAAAATCTCCCACATTACCTTGATTCTCCATGGATTTGTTGTTGAGCCATACTTCAAACAGAGTAGATATAGGAGCTAATGAAGGCAATTGTGAATTGACTGAGGGAAGTGATTCCAGAGGTATTGAGCTAGCTCAATATGAATGAATATGTGAGAGATTGTTTCCTGGTGAGGATCCATGCAGCACCTGCATCGAGAAATAGCAGGAATACTCATTGGTATCTCTCCATTGCAAACAAATCCATTTAAGTTTTGTCTAGGATGGGAGGAAAATGATGTAGCATTCCTTTCCAGCAGTGAGCATTTCAGACTTGTAGAGAGAAGGGAAGGATCCCCGTACTTGTACCACATGTACCTAGCCCAAAGACATTGTTTTTGTAGCATAATCCAACATACCTTACCCTGAAAAATACACAGTGGTTTTAAGGGATTTGATACCAAGTCCCCCTTCAGCTGTAGGAAGACACATTTTCTTCCATGCCGTGCAGTGATATTTCTTGTCGTCTCCATTATTCCACAGTAATGCTGCAAAGAGACTTTAATGTTTTTTGAGAAGAGTTTTAGGCATAGCATATAGAGCATACAGATAAATGACTGCTTATTATACAAGGCTCACTTACAACAACAACAATAACAACATTGCTCACTTAAAACATGCTCACATAGAAGTGTGAGCATGTGGTATAATAATCAAGGTTGTGAAAAGCGCTAGGCGCTAGTCGGACGGGCATCCGCCGTCGAGTGCCTAGTCCGCCTAGGCGGACGTCTAGATCTAGGCGGTTCAAAAAAAAAAAAAAAAATCCAAAAAGAAACCTACTGGAAATTGCAGAAAAGGTCTATAAAATTCTAAAACATGCATAATCGGGTGTCGGAGGGACTAGGAGGTCGCCTAGGCGGGCACCCGACGCCTAGGGGCCTAGGCGGACGTCTTTTAGAACATAGATAATAATTGAGATGATCCTAGACCAAGTCCAATATCATGCCTTATGAATCAACTCTGTCTCTGGTCACACAACGTTCCAAAACAAATTGGTATCAGAGATCAAGGTTACAAGTCGGCTAATCGAGTGGTTCATCGCCCTTCAAGACAAATTGTGTTGACACGTACATGATACATATAATCAGAATCAACTCTTCCAAGTTGACTCCTAAGTTGGAGGAATTATATGGTTTCGCGCATAA
The DNA here is from genome assembly GCA_036927795.1 of Iris macrosiphon. Taxonomy (NCBI): domain Eukaryota; kingdom Viridiplantae; phylum Streptophyta; class Magnoliopsida; order Asparagales; family Iridaceae; genus Iris; species Iris macrosiphon. The sequence goes on along the minus strand of JAYESA010000009.1, from coordinate 129,028,790 downwards.
GGTAGAGTGAAACGTTGTTCGGTTCACACCCAGTGGTAATGTGTTTTGGTAAACTTGTATGCAGTGTAGTCAAAGGCGCGCCTCAGGAGCGCCTAAGGCGCGCCTTGCTCCTAGGCGCAGGGTTAGTGCCTCAGGATACTCCAGGCGAGGCCCAATTCTTAAGGCGCACCTAAGGCGCGCCTAGGTGCGCCTTTTCCGAGCGCCTTGGAATAGCTAAGGCGCGCCTTGAAAATCTTGTGAAAAAAATAACATGTTTAGACTTTTTTTAACTATTGTACTGTTTTTAGACTGTTTTTTGAACTAATGTACTTTTTTTTTTACTGTTTTCTCTCTCACTCACTCAATTCAAAGTGATTGCAACCTAGACATGGGAGAATTTGAAGCACACATGTTTATCAATATAGAAATCCGATGTATATATATATATATATATATATATATATATATATATATATATATAGATATAGATATTTGCGTCTCGCATCGCTCGGGCGCGCGCCTTAAGTGCGCCTTGCGCCTCGGGCGATTTGGACCCTTTGCGCCTCGAGTGCGCCTTGCGCCTTTGACTACCTTGCTTGTATGTTTAACTTTGTGTCCGAATAGAAAGATGATAATATGTTGGATCTCCTGGATGCTTGGGCTCACTAAGATACGAACTAAGGTTTAGATTATTGGGTTGTATCTCGCATCCAGTTAAACGCTCAAGTTTGATGACAATATAAAAGTTGTATAGAAAATTCCAGTCCCACATTGGATAGAAAGTGGGAACACGAGGTATAGATAATTGGGATTTGTCTTGGACTTAATTAATAAGGGAATTTTCTTTTAAGTCATATGGGTCAAGTTCAAAATCAGACGTCATTGATCACTCTACTTCAGGTGTCACCACGTTCCACAACACTATCCTTGTTTTTTTCTTTTTAGTATTTGAAAGTGCCATTGCCATAGTTCTCTACTGTTTTTCCCTTTGATTTATTTCATGAACATGCTTGTTGAGCGGATTTTCATGCAACTTTTTTGTAAATTCCAATGCTTCCAAGTTTTACGTAGATCGACATTTTTATTATTCTATGTTTTCTTTTAGTCCATTGCATAAATCACATTTCAATAAATTTATACTCTGTATTATTGACATACTTCTGCTATATGATTAACTTTGTAAGTTATTCCTTTTAGTTTAGATTTGAGAAGACCATTGCTCTAGTTTAAACGAGTTGTATAGAAAAGTTTACTTTCACATTAGATAGAAAGTGGGAGCATGAGGCATAGATAATTGGAATTGTATTGGGCTTAACAAATAATTTCCTTTTTATGTTTTATTGGTCTAGTCCATTATCATACCTCATGGAACTTCGGTTTAGGTCACACCATGTTCCACAACAAATTGGTATAAGAGCCCAATGTTACAAGTCGGGCTAATTTAGCGCTTAGTTCCTTCAAGACGGGTTATTTTTGACATGTGTATGATATGTATATTCAGAATCAACTCGACTCCTTCAAAGTTGACTCCTCCTAAGTTGGAGGAATTATATGTTTTGGCTTCCAAGATGTGTCTAGATGCTCGGTCTAAGGTGGAGCGGTTTGGTAAACGTATCGGTTTAGCTTATTGTTCGAATGACGAATGTTGGACCTCCTGGTTGCTTATACTCCCTAGGGTACATGCTAAGTTGTAGATTGCTGGGTTGTATGTCGCATGTGGTTAAGCGCTCAAGTCTAGTGATGATATAAGAGGAGATGTATAGAAAAGTTTAGTCCCGTATCGGATAGAAAATTGGAGCATGATGTATAGATAATTGGGATTGGTCTTGGACTTAAGAAATTTTCCCTTTTTAAGTCATATGGGCAAAGTCCAATGTCATACCTCATGGATCAACTCCGGTTCGGGTCACACCGTGTTTCACAACATTATCCTTGAATTGTTCTTTCTTTTTGAGTTTGAAGCGCCATTGATATAGTTGTTGTATTGTCTTTTCCTTTGCTTTATTTTGATGAACCTGCTTGTCGAGCAGATTCTCTTGTAACTTGGTTGTAAATTCCTAAGCCTCCAAGATTTTTGGGGATTCCATTTTTATTGTTATATTTCTTTGATTTTTTATGGCCCATGGCATGACCAACATTTCAATAAATTTATACCCTCTTTTATTTGACATGCTTGATGCGCTATGATTAACTTTTTAATTTGTTCCTTTTAGGTTTGAGAAGATATTACTCTAGTTTTATGTATAGTTTTTTGCTTTTACATTATTTTATGGACATTTCATCATTCATATTTTGGTTAGGGTTGGAGTTAGCGAACCCGATTAGGAAAAGATCATTGCTTTATTCTTTTGTACTATTTTTTTGCTTCTACATTTCATGACAGCTTCGTGTGATCACATTTGATGTAGGGATGGAGTTTAGCGAATCATTTTTGTTTAGGGTGTGAGTTAGCATACCGAGAAGATCATTGCTCTATTCTTTTGTACTGTTTTTTTGCTTCTACATTTCATGACATCCTGTGATCACATTCGGTGTAGGGATGGAGTTAGCGAATCACAGTTTAATCAAGTCCTAAATATTGAACTTGATCAGATAATTCAGGTACACAAGCCTCTGTTACATTTTCTTCAGGACTAACTTTTTGTTGCGGTGAAGATATTGTATTATAATAATTCATTGTTCCTATTTCTGCAGGCATGCAAGTTTCTGGATGAGAACTGGTCTCCTAAGTTTACCCTGATAATAGCACAGAAAAATCATCACACCAAATTTTTCCAGCCTGGCTCACCTGATAATGTTCCCCCAGGCCAGCCTCTTAAACAATTGAACCTTTTCCAGTTGTTTCATTATGATCTATGTTGTACAAACACGGATGCGACAGGAAACAATAAGGACAAGATAACGACAACAAGGACACACCACCTATTTTTGTGTCCTAGTGAATTTTGGAGTATATGCTTCCTCGGTGTTGATTTTAGTCAGTAAAAAATTTATATTTGGGTTCATTAATGCAATTATCTTGTTGTGTTAGTAAAAGTGTCCTATTATTGTGGAATGCCTGCCCTTTTAAAGTATGTAAAGAATTAAACTTGCGATCATGTTCATGGTTATCTATCACTGCAGGCACAGTTGTAGATAACAGAATTTGTCATCCTCGGAACTATGATTTCTACATGTGTTCACAAGCGGGGATGATTGTAAGTATTTTTATGCTGCAGCCCCTTTTCATACTCCCTCTATTGTTAATTAAAGGCTTAACATGTAGGTAAGAGGATCTACTTATTTTGGTGAACTACATTCTTAGTGAACTGCTCTTAAAAACGTGTAGGATTTTGGGTGCTGCATGCAGGGATGCTTTGTATCATCTTTTACCTGTTTGTCTAAGACCCTTTTTGGTCAAAGTGAACTTAGATGTTACTCCTTTATTGCATGAGCTTAAATTGCATGGCCAAAATGGTAGGTAGATAGTATAACAACCAACTAATCTTCTAGGTCTTATGACAACCCTTTTTCCTCCTATCTCTTAGGCCTCGTTTGGTTCACGGAAAGGAAATCAATTTCTTGATATTTTCTTTCCTTTGGGAAATTACTCTTCCTATCAATTTTCCTTTCCGGTGTTTGGAAAGGCCAAGAAAATTGAGAAAGTGAATCCTTAGTTGTGTGGGTGGAACCACTTTCCCCCCTATTTTCCTTCCCTTTGGGAATCATTTTCCTTTCCTCCCCCTTTCCTCCATGCATCCAAACATAGGAAAGGAATGCGTTTCCTTTTCCAAGGCAATGATTCCCAAACGTGGCCTTAAGGCCTCTTTTCTCATAGCTATCTCCTAGGTTATGCTAAAGCCACTTTTTTCCCATACTACCTTAGCTAATACTACCTTAGCTAGGAGTTTTGTTAGGTTGACAACTGATCTTGAAAACTGTCGGTTCTTGGAGTTTTATGGTGTTTCATAGGCGACCAATCTGGAAGAAGACTTGGAGGATGATGAATTTGAAGCACTTTTTATTTTATACAATTTACAGGGTACAACTCGACCGACTCACTATCATGTTTTACACGATGAAATTGGATTTATTCCTGATGATCTGCAGGAGCTAGTACATTCACTTTCTTATGTGTAAGTATTGCTGTGCTGAACTTGTTTTATTTATAGATTCATATCATAATACTGCCATTTAAACTATTTTAACTTCAATCTGAAAATATTTTCAGATACCAAAGGAGCACAACGGCCATCTCTGTCGGTAAAGAACATATTTTTGATTTGTGGTTTTATGGTTTGGAAACTTCTAGCTTCTGAAGTACATGATGAAATACATATCCTATTTTTCATGTCCTTTAGTTGTCCTTCATTTCACCAATCCAGGAGATTCTGAGTTGTGCTGGTTTACTTATATTTTTTTATGTGTTGTCTTTTTGTTTATTGATGAATTTCCGAGCCTATTAAATTAAGTTGTGCTGGTTTTAATGAAAATAGAATCATTCCTATTAGGAGGGAAAAAAATTATCAAATTTATATTTGTTAGGATTCTGTTATTTTCTTCCACTTTTTTCTCTTTAAACATGACAAATCCTTTTTTCATTTCATTTCTTTTAGGGTGTCATTTCATGTCTAGGTAAAAAAATTATGAAATTGGACCTCATTACTTTTAGGGTGTCATTTCATGTCTAGGTAATGGATTTTTATACTTTACCCGTTTGCCATTGTCTACAAACTACTCTACTCTAACCCGTTTGCCATTGTCTACAAACTACTCTACTCTACTGTGCACTCAATTGATGTGTTGTGTTCCTGTGTTTGATAAAGTTAATTTGTTTAGAATGCCTGTGTTGAACCACCACCATATCCAGGGACATAATTGGGACTATGTTTACCAGATGGTTTATTGTTGTCTTTGTAACTAGGCCTTCTAAAAATTCGTATAACCTGATCTTCATGGTGTATATATTGCACAATAATAGTCGGTTCATATTCTTTGGTGTTGGTACGTAGTTTTAAGGTAGCTATGGTCCCAACTGTTTGGTGGTTTGATTCATAACAAAAGAAGGAATCACATAGATACTTGGCAATTGGAGATAAAGGCAAACTAGACAGCAAGGAATAATTTATGCAGTCTTGCAAATTACCATTGAGGAAATGTTTCAATTTCAGATATACTTGGTACAAATTGGTCTTTCTTGGAAGATTTACAAATAACTATAATCGAGGGTTATAAACTTATAATGAATGATGAACTAAAATAACTATAATCGATGGTTATAAACTTATAATGAATGATGATCTATCTAGCAAGCAATATGCAAGAAGCGTAGGGTTTTGGTTTTTGGCTTTAATATTGCACATTCCGCTTTTGACAACCTTGAACACAACCTAAACTTTTCTAAATTTTGTTGGTTAACCTCTTTCTAGGATTTAAGCTTCACTGATGGTAATATATGCTTAGTAAGTAGTTTTACTGGAAGATGTATATTTTGATGATGTTTCCAGCCTTGAACATTTTCTTGTAGGCTAAGATATGTAGGACACTTATCCCTGCTAAAATTTGTTGTATCCATCCTTTTTCAACATGACACACTTGTCCATCCATTCTTACACGTTTTTTTGTGTGTGAAAGATAATTATTCTTAAGATAACATGCCCCAATTTAGCGATACTAAAGATTGTAATATGCCCGCTTTATACTTGATTCATAGTAACCCATCACAAAATCTAAATATTCATGTTCATTTTATATGGCAATTTATAAAGACAGATAAATATCTCATATCTAGGTTTTGTTAAATTCTGGCATGCATGCCTGTGTCCTCTCTAAGCGTAGATTATTTGCTTATACGGCTAATATTGTTTGTTGATTTACCCTATTCTGTTGGAAAATCTTCTCAATGAGCTTAAAAAAAAGTCCTTTTAGTGCTTGTAGTTCATGTTACTTCTAGACAATTTTGGATTTTCTTGGGTTGTCATACTGACTGTTCACTTGTTCAGTTGCACCAATTCGCTATGCGCACCTTGCTGCCAGTCAGATGGGCCTGTTTATGAAATTTGATGACATGTCCGAGACATCCTCTGGCCATGGAGTGACTGCACTGGGAGGCGTTCCAGTGCCTGAGATGCCCCGACTGCATCAGAAGGTGAGCAGCACTATGTTCTTCTGTTGAGCCAGTAATCTGATCTCTGTTGGTCCGCCCTTTGTACATATGGACTTCCAACTTTTGAGGAGTCTTACTGAAAGTTGCTAATGAACCCTGGTGTTGAAGTATGGGGTTTTAGTTCTGTGACCATACTTCTGAAAAAGAATGCTGTTGTTTGCACAGGTACCTAAGTTATTATGTTGTTTTTTGAGTCAGTAAAATCTGATGTGAAAACATACTTTTGGTCTGGTTTTTGCTGAGCACTCTCTTTAAAAGAAATATCCTTTGTTTGCAAAGGTGCTTAGGTTTTTACGGGTATGTTTCTGAAGTCAATAAAAGCCTTGGATTGAGATTATCCTAGTCACATGGGATAATCTTTTGGAATTAGGAGACGGTTCAAGGATGAAGCTCTGCACTGCATCATCTTAGGCTCCGCTCTTTGTACATATGACCTTCCTACGTTGGAGGTAAGTCTCACTGAAAGTTGCTAATGAACCCTGGTGTTGAAGTATGTGGGTTCTAGTTCTGTGAGCATACTTCTGAAAAGGAATGCTCTGTTGTTTGCACAGGTACCCAAGTTATTATGTTAGTTTTTTGAGTTGGTAAAATCTGATATGAAAACATACTTTTGGTTCTACAATTGCATTAATCTATGATACACTTGCCATTTTAATTTTCTTTTTGCAACTTGAACCTGTGTTGCATAGTCCTTGATGGTTCCTTATGGTAGACCTTTCCAGTCCGTCTGTTGGCAATCTAGAACAAAATTCCATTGAGGTTTATGTGCACCTATGTCAAGTGAAAATATTTTGCTATCTGTGATCTTCTGTTGAACTGTAGCAACTTGGAAACACTTATAATATTGTTTATCGCATCGTGGGGTTTTCTAAAACCATCTGGTTTTTTAGACCAAAAGGTTGATTTTGTGTTGAAAATGAAAGTCTTGCTTCTCCTAAAAACTAAAAAGCTGTAATCGTTCCACTTTGTTGGTGAGCTGAGTTTTCGTTGATGCAAATTCCTGTGATTGGTATATGAGAATTGTTGTTTAAAATCTGATGATAATTTCTTTGTTAAACTACCCAGTTTGAATGGCGAAAGTCTGGTCATGTGCTATATTTTATTTTACAGTCTGGCCTTATTTATTCCAATTTAATATCGTGAGGGAAATTGGGTGATGTTCGTTTTCATAGATGGGGGATAGTTTCCAATCAAAAAATTTCTTTTGGTGTGGTAATACAAATTTACTTAATTAGCCTCTTGTAGAAGCTGCACGATAATGTCATCATGATGAATTCCTCACCGTTTACAAATTATGATTGCCGAACTTTGTGGTTAGCAGGGAGGCATAAGAGTCCTGGTTGAGTGGCGGAAGGAAGATAGTGGATCGAATCTAGTCCAGGGGACATTATTTTTTTTATTTAAAAGAAATGGTGGGCGTTGGAAAGAGAGGGTACAAAAGACAGGATAGTGTGTACAGTGACATCTCAAAAAGAGAAAAAAAAAGAAATAATAATAATAATAATAATAATAATAGTAAGACAAATTATGATTAGAATTTTGGTATACCGATCTTCTCGGACATGTATACTATGAATAAACTATGGCTAATATGAATAAGCTGACAACTTTTATTAACAAAAAAGAGGGTAACGTTATGTAATAGTACCCATCCTTTAAGCCCGTGAGTGCCCCGTATCCAAAAAATGGAGGGGGCAAGGAGGCCCTCCCGCGACCTTCCTTCCCCGGGAACTATAATTGGAATAAGATTTGAGGAAACAATTTTCAGTGATCAGCTATTGCACTATTGCATAGAAAATAAAGAGGGAACAAAGGAGGATTATTTGAAAATTCCTAAACGGTACAAGTTTTCGGGAGCGTGAGATCAGTGCTAACTTTTACAAGCGAGCTCTTGTTCTGTGACAAGTCTAAGGTAGCATTATTTTTGGACTTTGAATAGAAAGTGATGGTATTGGGCGCTATTCGAAATGGTATTGTGATCCTGATTTGAATAGATAGAGAGAGTTTGTGGAAAAAGATCACGTTCTCTCTATTTTGGCAGGACAATTAACAAGAGGTGGGTCCACACTATATTACAAATGGCATCTGTCACGTTTCGATCTTTCGCGGGCTAATCGGCCGTCCCCGCTAGGCGAGAATCATCGCGCCAGCGCTCCCGTGGGATGATCGCTTCGGCCCATCTGGACGTGATGTCGCACGAGCGTGAGCCGCGTCCGTGTAAGGCCGTGGTTCATTGGCTGGCGGTAAGAGGTCTAAGCCACAGAGTCGCACAGATTGTCTGAGTGTAGCAGAATTATGAACGCATAGGCGATCGGTAACAAGTTCACTGAGTCGACAATAGCGGAAGCATTGAATAACACAAGTTGAAGTAAAACAAACTCTTTATTGGTATAAACAAATGTTACATGCGGCGCATGGCCGAGATTAAAAGTCGTTCAAGCCTCTCTCTGAAATAGTAAAAGCGTGCCAAGTGGCTACATTTGTGGAATGATTGTACAGGCGATGTTCAAACGATGTTCCAACATTATGTCTTGTATATGTGCCTCAGTTCCGGACGCAACGTTCCAAGGCTCCAGAGTGAACTCCATACCCTAGCACGCACGAAGGAGGCATCCGCACCGAACGAGGTTCTTCCGCACCCTGCAAACAACCTGGTGGATTATCAGTACACGAATGCAGTGGTGGGGAGGCTACTCGTCCGCTCGACAAATCCAAACACGTAATATAGGTTTCGTGCACCAACTATTATGTTGTCTTTCTAGTTGCCTTAGAATTAGTTTCATGGCAAAGATTGAATAGCCTAACCCGTGTGGCAGTGCGCCGTGCGATATAAGAGGAAACACGGCGAGACTTACCAACTTACCATTTGACCTTCCCTGTCCAAGGCAAACAAGTTAATTTAAGCACGAGCATATTTAACATTTAGGGCAATATCATATGCAAACACTGTGTCATGATCGTTCAGGCGTTTCAGATGTTCTCGATGCGATGCAATGACTCGCACGCGGATTGCCGCTAAGCGAAGATGACTTATCTATATGAACGATTGTCGCTGGCATAGCCATAAAGGACGGTTTCATGGTCTCGAGACTAAAAGTGATGTGCAACGCAGGTGGCTTAGACCTCTTACCACCAGCCAATGAACCATGGCCTTGCACGAGCGCGGCTCACGCTCGTGCGGCATCACCTCCAGATGGGCCGAAGCGTTCGTCTCGCGGGAGCGCTGGCGCGGTGATTCTCGCCTAGCGGGGACGACCGATTAGCCCATGGGAGATTGGGGCGTGACAGATTGGTATCAGAGCAAGAGTACAGGTTAACGTATAGCAGACTAGCATTCACATTGGCTCGGGCCCGAAGGTAAGCCGAGGGGTGAAACCGTAAGGAAACTTCCCGAGCGACATGGCCAGCGTCGTTGGCGAAGATTCAAATCCTTTTGTATATAAAGATATTTTAAGCTCTTATGGTCTGTGTAGATCTCGCACGGTACTCCGTAAAGGTAGTGGCGTCATAACTTCAGCGCGAACACCACAGCTGCTAGTTCCAAATCATGTGTTGGGTAGTTCTTCTCGTGAGGCTTTATGCCTCTACGCGAAGGCTATCACTTTGTTCCGTTGCATAAGGACACATCCTAATCCCTTACTTGATGCATCATTATATATTTTGAAGTCATCAGGTCCGTCCGGAAGGATAAGGATTGGAGCAGAGACTGGACGCTGCTTTAATTCCATAAACGAAGCTTCACAGTCGTCCGTCCACACGAATGTTACTCCCTAAGTCATAATTAATTAATGTGGTAATATTTGTCTCATCTTCATTCTTATCCTGTATTCACGATTCCCATGTATTCCTTTGCTAGTGAACGCTTGGGATGGACTTCACGACCATGAAGAACCCAGACGTGTTTTAATGATGGGGGAGAACGAATTAGAGAAAAAAGAAGAAGGAAAATAGTTTTTGCACATCTCATTAATTATGATTACACATCTCTGTCAAAGCAATAATAAAAAATTAAAAAAGTAATAAATTCTAACTAATTATTTAACTATCTAATATTAACACATTTTTGTCTAAGCAATAATGAAAAATTAAAAATAAAAATAAATTCTAACTAATTATTTAACTATCTAATATTATCTAGCCATAGCCAAACAATTCTAACTAAAGAGACATTCTTCTTGGCTGAGTAAGTTTGATTCCACGGATTGCGTTACTTATAATAAATTTTAATTTTAAATTTTTTTACAACAATTTTTTTTTACATGCGTAAACATTTAGTAGTACTTATAAAGGGATAAAATAGATATTGGTTGAGATGCAATTTAATTATCACATCCTAGGACTTATAAAGGGATAGAAGAGAGATTAGTTGAGATGTAATTTATTTACGAAAAATTTCGTTCATAGCAAAATAATTTGATATATTTTCAAGAAAAGTATTATATTTTAAAATTTTACATTCAAAGCATCAAAACGTCCTTTCTACGGACGTTTTATGCTTTTCCGTTAACGGAGTTAACGGAGCAAATTAAAAAAAAAATTATATATAGGTAAAATGTCCTTCCTAGGGACGTTTTGCATTTTTTATTTTTTTAATCTCTCATCTCTCCTCTCTCTCACTCACTCTCTCTCTCTCTCTCACTCACATTCCACGAATTTGACGTTATTCCGGTTTTTAATTTGCTCCACCGAGCCGAGGGAGACGACGAAGGGGGCGGAGGGGTCGTTGGGGAGCAGAGAGAAAATGGAGGGGAGAGGAGAGGAGAGGAGAGGAGAGAGAGGAGAACAGGAGAAGAGAGTGTGAGTGAGAGATGAGAGAGTGTGAGTGAGAGAGAGGAGAGCGGAGAGAAAAAATATATATAGGAAAATACCCCTAGGACGTCCTTCCTAGAGGCGTTTTCCTTATTATTTTTTTCTCCGCTCCCCTCTCTCTCACTCACACTCTCTCTTCTCTCTCTCACACTCACACTCTCTCATCTCTCCTCTCTTCCACTGGCCGTCCACTCTCTCATCTCCTCTCCTCTCCTCTCTCTCTCTCCTCTCCTCTCTTCTCCTCTCTTTTCCTTGTTCCCGCTCCTCTCTCTCTCTCTCTCTCTCTCTCTCTCTCTCTCTCTCTTTTTCTCCTCTCTGTTCATTGTTCCCGCTCCTCTCTCTCTCCTCTCTCTCTCTCTCTCTCTCTCTCCTCTCCCTGTTTTCGCTCCTCTCTCCTTTCCTCTCCCTGTTCCCGCTCCTCTCTCCTCTCCTCTCGCTCCTCTCTTCTCTCCTCTCCTCTCCTCTCCTCTCTGTTCCCTGTTCCCGCTCCTCTCTTCTCTCCTCTCCTCTCCTCTCCTCTCCTCTCTTCTCCTCTCTGTTCCCTGTTCCCGCTCCTCTCCTCTCCTCTTCTCTTCTCCTCTCAGTTCCCTGTTCCCGCTACTCTCCTTTCATCTCCTCTTCTCCTCTCAGTTCCCTGTTCCCGCTACTCTCCTCTCATCTCCTCTCCTCTCCTCTCTATTCCCGTGACCACTTTCTCCTTTCTTTTCCTCTTTTTTCTCTTTTTCTCTTTTTCTCTTGTCCTGTTTCCACTCGTGACCACTTTCTTCTTTCTTTTTCTCTTTTTCTCTTGTCCTCTTCTCTCCCTCTCATAAATATTCTGATACTCTTGTCCTCTTCTCTCCCTCTCTCTTGTCCTGTTCCCACCCGTGACTCTCCTTCTCTCCCTCTCTCTTGTCCTGTTCCCACCCGTGACTCTCCTTCTCTCTAACCCGTGAACACTCTTGTCTTATAATGCATTGTAATGCATCTATAAGAATGAGAAATTCGTTCACGGAAGGATAAGAAAGAAAAAAATTGTGAGAGTTTCTCCAGTGAGAGCACTCAATAGGAGAAGCTGAAGGCTGAAAGAGTTCAAGAGGAGGAAGATACAAAAAGAAAAAAAACAGATAATAGAGTTCCAAAGTTTGAAAATAGGTTGAATAGTAATTTAATTATGAATTTTTTTATGTAATATCGTAATCATAAATACAGATGGCTTCTCAAAATGATGGACGCATACCCGGTGGACCTACAACTCCGGCCATTGAACGTGAACGAGAGGCTCACATTTCTAGTCTAGTTTTCGATGGACCGGTAATGTAATTTTTAAATAATTAATATTATTATTGTTAAGCGTATTATATTGTACTAACGATATATATATATATATATATATAGCGTTATGATTATCCAGATGTAAAATTACGAGAGCATGGTGAGTGACGGTCATCATGGGAGTTGACTGAAGACCAAATGGTCTTGGTGGAGGCTTTTGGTTTTCACTTTGTTGACGCTATACGAATGAAGCGTCACGATAGAGACATGATATTAAGTATCGTTGAGCGATGGTGGCCAACACGCAACACATTTTAGTTACCCTTCGGGGAGATGACGATCACATTAGCGGATGTGGCACAGATTCTACCAGTTTATCCAGTTCAGCCAAATATTGTTCGAGCGCTGATGGATATTCTGACGGAGTTCATGGTGACTAGCGACAGAGATACAATCCCACCCAGTCAGCTCAGACGGCCATGGAACGAGGTTGTTCTCAGATATATAATTCTATAAACAACTCCAGGCGTCTCCATCCCCCGTATTTCTATGGTACTGAGGATGCAATTGCGCCTTATGCATGGTTCTAGGATACTAAGGCCATACTCGAGGCAGCGGGAGTTCTAACTAGGGAGCGAGTGGAAGTGGTTAGGCTGTAGTTGCTGGATTTGGCACGCAACTGGTGGGCAGCTCATGAGATTTCACTGACAGCGCTGATACCATGGGCGAATTTCAGTAAGAGGTTTCAGACTCGGTACTTGATGCGGTATCGCGCTATAATTTACAGCAGAGGTTTAACAATCTCAAGCAGATGGGGAGGACCGTCGACGGCTATGCGACAGAATTCTGTAGGCTCAGTCCATTCTCTCCCACTTTGGTAGCGACCGAGTTGGATCGAGCTAGGTGGTTCCAACAGGGACTTCATCTGGATATTATACTGGAGGTGGAGCAATATGAGTTCTAGACTTTTGACACTGTGATAAGAGCGTCGAGGAGGCAAGAGTACACATCTCAAAGGATCGTTGATAGGATTGGGGGCCAAAAGAAGCCTCATATTTCGAAGGGATCTTCTACCCAGTCTTCAGCACCAGCTCCGACAGTTCAAGCTTTGTCGATCGGATCTCCGAGGAGAGCGGCTCCAGTGGCATCATTTCAGCAGTCTTCTCAAACTCGTCCTCACTAGCAGAGGCAGACTTCTTCGGTTGGGTATTTCCACTGTGGGAAGCCAGACCATGTCTTTTTAAAGTGCCGTAAGACACATCGTTTATGTTAGGTGTGTGGTAGAGCGGACCACATGTTGAGTGCTTGTCCCCAGAGGGCTCCAGCTGGATCAATATCAGCCCAGTCAATAGCTCCACAGTTCAGGACACCAGCACTAGTTCAGCAACATCAGGGCCTGAGGCCGTTAGCGACGCAGTCTCAGACGTTCCAATAGTAGAAGTGTCATGATCTGTCACTGAATAATCGGGCATGGGCTATGGGTACGTCCAGCCTACGCTGCAGCATCGGCGGTAGAATGCTGTATTGGTATTCTCGACTATCTATCAATAATGATTATCAACATATAATAATAACTCAATGAATATGAATACTCAATCATGAAATCTATAAGGAAGAACAACGCACGAATATCATATAAGGAGAACAAAATAAGAGTTAATACATCTCTCAAGACTAGTAATATCTAAAAGAGTCTCCAAAAAGAATAGAAGAACTAATGTCAAAGCTGGAGACAAATCCAGTACAATAATCTGTCTATCTACTGAACTATAGGCAAAGTTCCTTGGCCTCAACTGGAATGAGTCACTCTTGAGCCACAGTCTCTAAATCTAAGCCTACTACGTCTTGAGGCCCGTAGTGAGTAGGATAACACTCCTCAGTGTCATTTGGAAAAAATATATCCAGTCAGGATTGGAGTGAAATACACCTCTAACAGTTGTTCCAATAAATGACAAAGACTATGCAGCAATAAATGGAGAGAATATACAAGATAAATGGAGCATGGCATAAATTATACAGGAATAAAGAATGTAATAAATATATACAAGAGAGATGAGCATCGTATATAAGAGTCAGGAAATATAACTAGCTAAGTGAGTGAGTACTAGCTTTAACATGTGATCGGCTTGGGTCTTTTATTCAGGAATCATGACCTGGTTAATTACGTGCGGTGTATAATTAATACTATGCAAAAAAATATGAACTACGGGGTATGATAACATATCTACATTAAATACTTTCCGCCCCGACTGGTATAGTAGATCCAACCATGGTACGATATGCACGTGATTCTCTGAGAAGGTAGCAATTCTTTCCAAGAATCAGTGTCCATACAAGTAAAAGAATAACAGGTCTTACACAAGATACGTCAGAAACCACTAGGAATAATATCACATGACGGGATCCAGAAATACCAATTCTTGTAATCATGTGTCAAGAAGTCAATGATATCTACACTAGATACGAGAAACATAGAAGATATCATAAATGAAAAACTATTAAAGAATGTACTCGCCTGAAATCTGGGATAAAGTATCAACAGTATCCGTAACAGTGCCTCGAAGACCTAAATATGGAATATTACATCAACACAAGGTTTTAAAATGATAAAATAAGTTAACTAGTCAATTTTTAGGTCATTAGGCCAAATCTAAGTCAAAATAGGTCAACTTTAGGTCAAACTAGCTACTTATAGGTTGTAAGAGCCTATATCCAGGTTATTAGGTCCATACACTGCTTATCTAGGCTATATTAGCTAATATAAGTTACTAGAGTATCATAACTACTAAGTATCAATACATAGCGCGTGCGCGCACACACACACATACACACACACACACACACACACACACACACACACACACACACACACACACACACATATATATATATATATATATATAAAATACTAGTTATCCTTTAGCTAATATTTACTTAGTATGGATTACCTTGGCTTTGAGCCATCCTTGGTATCAATATCTATCTACCCTCTTGACATCCAATACCAATACTAAAGATATTACCAATACCCAATATTAACATATACACTAACTATTATATAACTAACTGAACTAACTTATAACTAATAGCTAACATATACTAATCCAATATATGTTATATGTTGACTGATATATATATATATATATATATATATATATATATATATATATATATATATATATATATATATATATACCAACTGATATTCATCTATCACCAACTCCTAACCTCAACTAACATCACAACACTATATGATATTAGTATCTACTAATGATAGATTATCTATATAATAACTTAACTCATATACTAACTAACTTACAATATTAACTAACTTAACTTTAGCTGATACATACATATAGCTAACTATTGACAATTAATCAATCTAATACAATAACCCTCATATATTACTGCAATCTTCCACAAGGAACAACAATATCATGTGCACCAATACCATCCTGTATCATAAAACTTGTGCAGGAACTGCTCTTCCATCTCCACCTGCAACGTGTGCTGCTACCTACATCCCTTAGCTCACTGATACCTGAGCTCCTCCCTTGCCCAGGTCTGAAGCCGGGTCTACTCACTGTTGGTGAGCACTACTCTTGCACACACTGGTGTGCTAACCTATCTGCTGCCGAGTGCAGCATATATTCATCTGGACTAATTCCTTCATACTACTGATATCTACTACTATCCACCTCATAACTGACACTATGATGTACACATAGAGATACCCACCAATATATACAAAAATCTGCACTGCTTACTTACCTGACCCCTAAGCTAAGGCCTCTCTTCTATCCTTTCTTGCACATCTGTGCATGCTATCACCATAGAAGTTTCCATATTACAACTGCTGCTGCTCTTACTTCCTGTTCTCTATCAACTCGACCTTGCACTGCATCATCATAATAGCTAGATAGCTACTGTTGCTGTTATATGAGGTAACAACATCCCTTGCTTTATTCTCTAATACATAATATATCTTTCTACACAAACACACAAGAGTATGTATATATTAATCAATATATCTATCCATATGTACATATGCCTATATCAAATCACAGTGAATAATATATATATATATATATATATATATATATATATATATATATATATATATATATATATATATATATATATATATATATACTACACAAGATAGTTAATGTATATAGCTATATACATACCAATGATATATATACCAAATCAAGTACTTATATACATAGTATAATTCAATAGATGTCCTTTCAAACTAGTAATTAGAGTATAATAGGATATATGGCATTAAATCAAACACAAGGAGTGCATCACCCCCGTATCACACTAGATCTATGATATACTTGTGATACGCCCTTGACACTCTCCCAAATCAACACCCAAAGAACCATAATTGATGTAAACCATTATTATATCATAATTAAAGCCTAATTAGAGTGATAGCTATCTAATCTAGTGCCCGTGGCAAAATATGACATATGTATCTCCCGTATCGAAAGAAAAAATCCCCAAAATTATCCCGTATCATAAAATATCATGATACAGCCTACTCATATCTAATTGTGGACACAACACTAGTCCTACACATCCAATCTAGTTTTAATTTGGTCCAATTGACCAATTGACAAACATATAGAGCACCATTCTCGGAATTCTCCTTAATTGGGCACAAAACTCACTATAGAAGTCACAATACAAGTCATATGAACCTAGTTCTTATTCCTATGTGTAGTCCTAAGTCAAGGAAGTATTCCTAATGATATAATTACATAATTTGAGTTTAATTAGAAAGAGACAACTGAATTATATTCATTGGGAGATGGATTTCCAATACAAATATCCAATTTGTCTCAAAAAGGCCTCAACTTGTGCAATCTCCTCCTCCTTGTAGATCCTTGTCTTCTCCTTGTTTCTAGAGCTTCTATTAGAGAATTTGGGAAGTAGTTGGAAGGATTTTGGTAGGATTTTGGTAGAGGAATAAAGAGAATTGGGGAAGAACACCAATGAAAACAAATAAAATAAAATGAGAAGAGAGGAGAGAGAATTCTCCTCTCTAATAGTAGCTGGCCCCTTCCTTGGCTTCCAAGGAATGGTGTAAAGTCTAATGTACCCCTATGGATTTGTCATGATGAATTTTAATTAAGGAAAAAACTTATAATCCTAATGAATGTTTAATTAAACACTAAATAATCTAAAAGGTGACTAATTATTGGGCCCGAATGAGTCTAACTTAAATGTTGGTCCATGATTTATGACAAGTCTAGTTAAGTCCGCTAACAGAAGTCTAATAAATAGTATAGCCTACTAGAAATAATTAAATAATATAATAATTAAATATATAACATGCACATTAAATAAATAATTATGAAAAGACCAAAATACTCCTAGTCTGAAAATGTGGTAGTGACAAGCTACCCCTTCAAATAATTTTATCCTCGAAATTAAAAGACGAAATTGTCACTACCATATTTTCTAGGAAAGGGTATTTTAGTAATTTCATATTTAATTAAATATTGTGCTTGATAAATAAATATTTGTTGTATTATTTAATTGTTGTTAGATGTTAGTTATTTATTTTGGACTTGTGTTAGTGGACCTAACTAGTTTAGTTAGACTCATGGACCAACATGTATTAATTGTAAGATTTTAGCCCATTTAGAAAGCCCATTGATTAGGAGGTTGATTAATTTAATTAAACCATTAGACTAGAAGCTTTTCTCCTTAATTATTTCTTCATGAGAGGCCCCAAGGGGTATATTGGACAATTCATAGTAGCTTGAGGAAGAAAAAAAGGGGGGCCGGCCTATTAAAGAGGGGGGAATTTGTTTCTCTCTCCTCTTTTTATTTGCAAACTAGATCTAGAAATTTTCTCAACCAAATTCTTTCATTCCCACTTTATTTTTCTACCAAATTTTATCCCAATTCCTTTCCAAATCACCATTAGAGGCTAGTGGAGCAAGGATCTAGAGGAAGGAAGTAAGGATCTACAAAGAGGAGCAAGGATCTACAAGTTGGAGGTTAATTTCATCATATTTGGAGGTTTCATTGGGAATCCATCTTTCAATAGGTATAATTTAGTTTTCCCCTTAATTTAGGCTCTAAATCTGAGATTTAACCATGAAAAATCAATCCATATGCATAGGCTACCCATAGGATTTGGTTGTGTGTTCATATGAGGCCTATTGAGAAAGTTATGGTATTTTTTGCGCCAATTTTGGGAGAATTCTGAGATTGACATTTGCTGTGTGTATCAATTGGTCCTATAGATCAATTTGGCATGTGCTTGTGTGTGTGTGGGGCTAGTATCATATCCACAATTGGGCACGTGTAGGTCGTATCCTGACAATTTGGTGATACGTGTTGATTTGGAGGTTTTTCCTCCGACACGGGACTTTGTACATGTCATATTTTGACACGGACACGTAGAATTATATTTGACTCTTCGTATTGTTCATAAATAATATATTAGACTTATTCGTGTCCTTCAGGGTACGTTTGGATATGTGGTGGACTCGTGACGCAAGCGTATCCTAGATCTAGTGGATACGAGGTGACACGTTCCATGTATTATGCAATTTAATTTTAGATCTATTTATCTTGTGTTCTTAGTCTTGGTAAGGTGTAATTATAAATATGTATATATATATATTATCGTGTATTTATATTTATGTATTATTGTTTCTTAGATCTATGTATCTATTTATGTATATTGTATGTAGCTATTATTCTACATGTGTAAGAGCTATTTAATAGTGTAGTGTATATATATATATATATATATATATGATGCTATGTATATATGTTACTATATATATATGTATGTTATTGTTATATGTATTTGTTATGTACATATATCCTATATAGTTGTAACTATGTATATATGTGATACTATATTGTTATATGTATTATTGTGTCCATATATATACATTCTTATAGTTCTAAGTATATATAGGTAATTATATATATATATATATATATATATATATATATATATATATATATATATATATATATATATATATATATATATATATAAGTGTTTGAGAGAGCGACAGCAGCTATTGTGACGCTTTCATCGTCACAAAAGAAAAATAGCAGTAGCAGCAGCAAAAGCAACAGCAACAGTAGCAATAGCGACAGCAGCCGCAACAGCAATAGCAACAGCAGCTGCAGTGGCGACGACTGCAACAGCAACATCGATAGCAGTAGCGATGACAGCAGAAAACTGTCGCTATAGCAGCAAAAAACTGTCGCTATAGCAGCATGAACAGCAGCGGTATCAACAGTGTATCCACAGTTTTAGCGACGATCAGCAGGGCTTCAGCGACACATATTTGATTTTGAATATATATTATATATTTATATATGTATAATATACGTATATATATGATATCAATATATACGTATATATATTCCTAATTGCTAATTATGTTTTAGTATACTATATGTATAATATTTAGTTGTTAGCATATATTATTATGGATAGTTAGTATAAGTAAGGTATTGGATATTACCTTGAGATACTAAGGTAAGTGTCAAGGTAATTGGGGATACCCAAGGTATTGGGTTTGGGTATCAAGTTTGAGGTTTAGTGTTATGATACCAAGTTGGATCAAAACCAAGGTATCCATTTAATGTTTGTAATTAGGATCTTTTATAATTAATATTGTTTGATATTGTATGAGTTTGATATTTCATATCCCTATTTTTTATATCCTGAGATACGGTATCCTAGTATCCTAAGATGTAGCTTTTATGACCAAGACTCTAGTGTTTGAACCCAATATCCTTGAGATAGACTCATGCAACCTAGAAATAGGTAGTTTGACATAATTGACCATAGTTTGACCATAGTTGACCATAGTTTGGCTTAGAGTTGACCTAGTTTGACTTTTGACTTAGAATTGACTTGTTGACCTAGAAGTTGACTAGTTTAACTTATTTTCTTTCCGAAACCTTGTATTGATGTTATATTCTATATCTAGGTCTTCGATGTACCGTGTCAGACATCTGTGAGACTGTTCTTTGGACTTTAGGCGAGTATATTCTCTGATAGTTTCTCATTTATAATATCCTTTATGTTCATTGTATTTAGTGTAGATATCCATGTATTTTTGACACGATGGTTATACGGATTGGTATATTCGGATCTCGTCATAAGATGTTATTCCTTAGTATATGGTGTATCTTGTGAAAGTATTGTTTTATTGTTTATCTTATACATATACAGACACTGATTCTCGGAAAGACTAGCTATCTTCTTGGGAAATCTCGTGCCATAGCGTACCATAGTTGGATCTATTATACCAGTCAGGGTTGGAGAGTATTAGTGTAGATATGTGATCATACCTTCCTGTGTAAGTATTATTTTCCTGTGAGTATTGGTCATACACCGCACGTATGACTAACCAGGCCATTATTCCTGTGCAAGTTCCTAAGCCGATCACATATTAAAGCTAGTGCTCACTCACTTAGTCATTAGTATTCTTGTTCATTGACATATTGTTCATTATTGTATTTATTCCAGTATTTTTTTATTATCTATCTATTGTTGTATCTTGTATATTTATATCTATTTAATGTTACATAGTTTTTATCATTGATTAGAACTGCTGTTAGAGATGTACTCTGCTCCTTTCCTAACTGGATATATTTTTTCTAGATGACACTGAGGAGTGGTACCCTACATATTATGGACCTCAGGATGTTGTGGGTTTAGAGTCCGAGACCCTGACTCAGGAGGGACTTATCCCAACTGAGACAGAGAACCCGAGATTAGTAGATTCTTAGTATTCCTTCGTACTGGATTTGTCTCCAGCTTATTTGTTAGTATTCTTTCAGACTCATTGATGTTATTATTTTAGACTCATGAGTTATATGTGAGTATTCCATTCTTTATCATATTCGTGCTCATTTCTATCTTAGATCTGTGATTTAGTATATTATTATTGTTGGTGGTTCATTATATTGATAGATAGATTACTCAGACAGTATTCTACCGTCGATTCTGGGCGTAGGCTGGGCGTTGTTCCCGAATTGCATCCCTACATCGGGTGCAGATCGTGACACATTTTTAGTGATGGCCCATGCAGGTCAGGCTTCGCAAGTTGTACGATGTCGTGGTAGTGCGATAACTCAGTTGTACTATTGCAAGCCTGTTTTAGGATATATGATATAGGCTATAGGCTGAGAATACTCAATCACATCTAGGAAAAATTCTTTTGATTCATTCAACTATTCTCCTTTGATATTGATACTTGATCCTTAAACTGTCATTTCCTTGAGTGTCTCACTTCATGTGCCATATTGATTCTTTCTTTCGCTGTGTCTCAGGATACCGCCTAAGACTAGATCGCAGCAGGGGAGAGCAGCTTCTGAGAGGTCTACGACATCCCGAGGGCCTGTACCAGTCACTTCTCAGATGATTGGAGTGTCAGCTGCTTTCGGAGGTCCACCACCTACTCAGAGGACTGTGCCATCTATATCTGTGTGGCTTCCACCTCCACCTCCTGTGCCAGCAGAGGCGACACAGATGTTTACACTGTTTTATGAGATACTCGAGGCACAGAGGGCTCAGTCTGAGGTACATCATAGGTAGACCGATGTTTTATGGTAGGGCATCAAGAGTGCTCATCAGCTTGCTCGTACGGTAGTCAAGAGAGGGGTTCCGGTCCAGCAGCAGGTTGCTCCTCAGGTTGCTCAGCTTCGGCCAGGCAATATTGAGGACTTCAAGAAGCTGGAGCCTAGGGTCTTCAAGGGGATGGAGGGCATTGTCTATGCTGAGGATTGGCTCAAAGACACTGAGCGTCTTATGAGGGTGTTCCATCTTTCTGAGGATCCGAAGGTTGAGGCAGTAGGACTTCAACTGTTCGACGTCGCCCGCACTTGGTTCAGGAATGAGCCAATTTTGTTGATGCGGGACAATCTTGGGAGATATTCAAGGACCTCTTCAAGAAGAAGTTTTTTGCTAGGGCAGACAGGCTAGACTTGGGGAGGCAGTTTGAGAGCCACATTCAGGGGAGCATGTCTGTGGAGGAGTATGCTGCAGAATTCGGCAGGTTGAGCCAATTTACAGAGTATTTGGTGAGAGAGCCAGAGGTTCGGATTATTCGTTTCCGTGAGGGTCTAAACTGGAAAGTGAAGATCCTTATTGCGTCTTTTTATAAGACATACTCGGAGATACTTGCGGAGGCACGCAAGGTTGAGCGGGAGTTGGGTTTGAAGCCCAAGAGAGACCGTAATTCTTTTCTGGGGGCCAACAACAGTACAATATCTGCCAAACGTCCTCATTTCCAGTCCAGACCTTTCCAGTAGCCACAGCAGCACCAAACTCCAGCTAGGGTACTATTTTACCAGGCACCACAACAGCAGAGACAGTTACAGCAATCTTTCTGCCATTTTTGTAAGAAGCTCGGCCACATCTGGGAAGTTTGCAGGAAGAGGTTGGGAGTTTGTTTGTATTTTGGTACTGAAGGGCATCAGTCGAGAGAGTGACCTCGTCGTATAGTTTAGGGAGCAGCTTCAGCTCCGAGGGCACAGAAGAGACTACCTGTAGTACAACCGAGGGGACCGCTTCCGATACAGCAGCAGAGTTATGTCCAGCATCAGCAGCAGGGAGGTGCACTTCAGGGACGAGCGTTTGCTATGATCGTCGAGGAGGACAGGCCCGCTAGAGATGTCATCGCATGTTCTATTCTTTTTGACTCCATTCCAGCTTTAGTTTTGTTTGTTAGTGGTGCTTCCGATAGTTTTGTATCTGTTTCTTTTGCTCTGAAGCATGGTTTGGTAGTTGAGTCTTTGCTTAAGACTTGTAAAATTATGACCGGGAGAGGCATTATCCTGGTTAATGATATTTGCAAGGATCGAAGAGTTACTCTAGGAGGCCGGAAGTTGAGTGTGTGTCTACTTGTAATGCCACTTCCGAGCTACTATATTGTACTCGGGATGGATTGGTTGAGTAGGCACCGTACTAGTATAGATTATAGAGGAGGTAGAGTTTTGTTTGGTCCGCCAGGAGAGCCAGAGTTCGAGTTTGCTAGAGGAGCTGCAGAGCAGAGAGAAGGCATTATTTGTAGAACTATGGTGGAAGACAAGGAGTCGTCGCATCCGTTGATAGTAGAGTTCTTGGATGTGTTTCCTGAGGAATTGCCAGGATTGCCGCCAGATCGAGATGTTGATGTAAAACCCCTACTCCTAGAAAACCGTATTAATCCCTTTTTAATTAGTTAATAATTAAAATATAGTAATTAATGGCTAATTAGGAGAAATAGATTTTATTTAATTTTTATTTTAGGTGTTCGTGCATTTAGGACATTTATGGAGCCATTATAAATTTTTCCTAATTTATTCCATGTAGGAGACCCCGTGGGCAGTTGCTAGCCTAATGGTATGCATTAATACAAATTCTATATTTTTCTATGTGTGTGTGTATGTGTATATATATACACATATATAGTTTTAAAAGAAAAAGAAAGAAGAAGAAATAAAAAAGAAATGAAAAAGAATAAAAGAAAAAGAAAAGATTAATAAATTCCTAATGGATTCTTAACCCTACCCTATATCCAAAATCCAAGTGTAGTTCTTTCAGTCATTACTATATATTAGATATGTTGACACATACTTGACACTTAGTATCATAGAGGACAATCAGTAGGCGTATGGGCTTTAACTACTCTGGTAAACCGTAGTAACTAGCACGCACTATGGTGGTCATGTCCGATGGTCGCTACCCCCGAGGTATGTCGATTGATAGAGTCACGAGGGTCGCTACCCCCGAGGTATGTCGGCTGATGATGTTCTAGATGGGTGTGTGAGTTGTGAGTCTTAGATTGAGTAGCCTACCCTTGCCCATACGTCAAAAAGTTGTCCTCATTGCATTCATATAGATTGTCTTGTACAGCGTACTTATATATTTTGAAACATTATGCATGTTTACTGTATTCAAATTGGCTTGCTTCTATGTATCTTGTTACGTCCCTCTGAGTATCTGTTCTTGAGTATTCGCAGGAGCGCAGATTTGGATGGTTACATATGTTTCGAGGATGTCTTCTCTTCGAGCCCCGTGATCATTAGCTGGTATTATTATATTATGTTTATTGTGTTGTACTTTTCCATTCGAGTTGGTAGTAGATTTGTTTCCATCCAACTATCATCTTTAGATACTTATATTGAGATCTAGTTTCATAGATACTGGTTATTTATTTATATCTAATTTTCTTGGATGAGATTTAGATTATACCCTGTGACTTGTGATAGATTTATACCACTTGTGGATTTGATATTTATATTACAGCGTACGTATAGATTTGGTTTCCATATATTGGAGTTGCCATATCTATACGGCTGGCATGCTTATGTGTCCTAGTCCTACATATTTTTGGGACTGGGGCGTGGCAGTTGAATTCTCTATAGACTTGGTGCCAGGTACAGAACCAATTTTGCAACATGTCTATAGAGTAAACAACAACGAGCTGGTCGAGCTGAAGAAGTAGGTAGACAAATTGCAGGATAAGGGGTTTATTAGATCGAGTTCTTCACCGTAGGAAGCCCCAGTATTGTTTGTACCGAAGAAGGATGGATCGGTGCATATGTGCATTGATTACAGGGCTTTGAATAATCTCACTATCAAGAATAAGTATCCTTTGCCACTGATTGATGATCTGTTCGATCAGTTGAGTGGTGCCAAGGTATTTTCTAAGATAGATTTGAGATCAGGCTACCACTAGGTGAAAGTGAAGCCGGTGGACATACCGAAGACTGCTTTTAGAACTCGGTATGGTCAGTACGAGTTTATGGTGATGTCATTTGGTTTGACTAATGCACCAGCGGTATTTATGAACTTGATGAACAAGGTGTTCCATCAGTACCTTGACAAATTTATGATGGTGTTCATCGACGATATACTCATATACTCGAAGACACCGGAGGAGCACGAGGAGCATTTACGGATTGTGTTAGAGGTGCTGAGGAAGGAGAAGCTGTATGGGAAGTTGTCCAAGTGTGAGTTTTTCCTGGACAAGGTAGGGTTCTTGGGGCATGTTGTGACTGGTGATGGTATTTCAGTGGATCCGAAGAAGATCGCAGCAGTGGAATCTAGGAAGACCCCAAGTTTGGTAGCAAAGATCAGGAGTTTCTTGGGATTGGTTGGCTACTACAGAAAGTTTTTGTAGGATTTTTCAAGGATTGCCGAGCCAATGACAAGACTCACCAGGAAGGATGTAGAGTTTGTTTAGATAGGGGATTGCCAGGTTGCTTTTGAGGAATTGAAGAAGAGGTTGACGTCTGCTCCTATTTTGATGTTGCCATCAGGGCTGAAGGTTTCACTATTTATAGTAATGCATCGGGGAAAGGTTTGGGTTGTATTCTTTAGCAGAATGGGAAAGTGATTGTCTATGCATCCAGGCAATTGCGTCCTCATGAAAAAAACTATCCTACCCATGATTTGGAGTTAGCAGCAGTCATTTTTGCCCTGAATTTATAAAATATTATTTGTACGGAGAGCGTATGAAGATCTTCTCAGACCACAAGAGCTTGAAGTACGTTTTTACGTAGAAGGAGTTAAAAATAAGGCAGCGTCGGTGGTTGGAACTGATGAAGGATTTTGATATATCTTTGCAGTATCATCCTGGAAAAACTAATGTAGTTGCTGATGCTTTGAGTAGGTATCCGGTAGCCATATTCTTGACACATGATCGATATTTGTTGGAGGACTTGGAGAGCTTGGGCATTAAGGTGATAGTTCCTGGTGGTGCGATGCAGATATGGGGATTGCAGATATATTCAAATTTCATGGACATGATCAAAGGAAGCACAGTATGAGGATGTATCTCTGAGGAGCATCAGAACTCAGGTGAGAGCAGGATTGAAGATTGAGTTTACCATTGTCGAGGATGGTCCTTTGCGGCATGGAGGTAGATTGTGTGTGCCTAGTGGGGAGCTACGTGAGGAGGTATTTCAGGAAGCGCATCGCTCTTAGTATTCCATACATCCAGGTGCCAACAAGATGTATTAGGATATGTGAGAGTGTGTGTGGTGGTATGGCATAAAGAGGGAAGTGGCACAGTTTATATCCAGATACTTAGTCTGCTAGCAGGTGAAAGCTTAGAGGTAGAGACCAGTTTACTTCAGCCATTACCCATTCCAAAGTGGAAGTGGGAGCACATTACTATGGATTTTGTGTCCGGACTTCCACGATCTCCAGGAGAGAAAGACGTAATTTGTGTCATCGTTGACAGGTTGACCAAGTCGGCCCACTTTTTACCTTTCAAGGTAGGTTTGTCTACGGAGAAGCTGGCAGAGATGTATGTGAGGCAGATCATCAGGATATAAGGAGTTTCCATCAGCATAGTCTCAGATCGGGATAGTCGTTTTACTTCTTATTTCTGGAGGATTTTGCAGGCGAGTTTGGGCACTCAGCTCAAGTTCAGTACTACATATCATCTCCAGATAGATGGGCAGTCAGAGAGGACTATTCAGACTCTCGAGGATATATTGCACACTTGTGTACTAGATTTTGGGGGTTCTTAGGAGGACCATCTCCATTTGGTAGAGTTTGCTTATAACAACAGCTAACAGGCTAGTATAGAGATGTCACCTTTTGAAGCTCTGTACGGTCGGAGGTGTTGTACTCCCTTGTTATGGGATGATGTTGGAGAGAGAGTTTTGCTTGGGCCAGAGATGGTTATGGATGCAGCAGAGAAGGTTCAGTTGATCAGCGACAGACTTCGTGTGGCACAGGACAGACAACGGTATTGGGCCGATAGCCACCGGAGACCTTTGGAGTTTGAGGTATAGTTTAGATTTTGTTTTGTGCTTGTTATTGGTTGTTGTTATAGAATAAGTTCTTAAGGTGGTATTTTGTTCTAGGTGGGTGGTTTGGGGTTTCTGAGAATTTCTCCGACACGAGGCACGATTCGCTTCGGTGGAGGCAGGAAGCTTAGTCCGCGATTCATCGGACCTTTTACTATTCTAGAGAGGGTTGGTGCAGTTGCTTATAGACTAGACTTATCACTTGCATTAGAGGGAGTACACAACGTATTTCATGTGTCGTAGTTAAGACGGTATGTGACAGACCCTAATCATGTATTGGATCACTCGGAGATAGAGGTGGGCCCTACTCTTAGTTATTCAGAGCAGCCAGTTTAGATTCTGGATCGGAGAGAGAAGGTGCTGAGGAACCAGACTATTCCTTTGGTACGGGTCGCATGGAGGCATCACTCTCCAAGGGAGTTGTCATGACCCGCACCTGTTTCGGATACGAGTACGTGGCCAAGCCCAGCCTACGCCACAGCATCGGCGGTAGTACGCTGTCTATGATAACAATGGTCCATCAATCCAAATAGATAATATTTAATCACAAATTCAAATCTATTGCTCATTCACAATATTTAAATAGATTTTTAAGATTCTTAATTTATAATTAAATCATAACTCGGGAACAAACCCGCTAAACATTAAATCCAAAGAAGTTGTTAAACTATCTAAATTCTAATATTGGCCTCCACAAGCATCTCGATCTCCAACCAAATCCAATGAGCAAGATAGCAAGTCACCTAAAATGTTTACCCAGTCAGGATGGAACGAGTATAATCCAATGGCAGTTCCAGTTAATTAACAAGTACTATGAACAGTTTAATAGTTATGAAATACTTGATAAGCATATAATAATGGATTAGGGTATATCATAGAGGAACAGTTAAATAAAGAAATAATGAAAGACAAGAAATAAGAATAGAGAAGCATGTATAGACAGACAAATATGTGAACTAGGAAACCTGTCATGTAAGTGTACAATCAGCAAGTATAGATTAATCCAGAATGACTGCATCTAACTAGTGTTTTGAAATACCAAGTTGACATGTGAACGACTAGGGGGTAATATCCGGCAAACCACACGTGTCGTGTGTGGCTGCTATTATTCCAGAAAGACCATGTGATGGAAAGGGTAGTTCACACGTATCCTAGGTATTTTTCCGCCCGACTAGTACTCATGGATCCAAGTCTAGACACGAATAATCTCAATAGTCCAGAAGATGTCAATATGCCAGAAAATACATTAGTCCAGCAATTCATTAGTCCAGAAAAATCAATAGGAATGAAAATACGTATCTCATGAAAATGAATCCATACAATACCAATCCGTGTATCCATCATGTCAGGAATAAGGTAAAATAATACTATAAATATGCATCATAGAAAATATCAAATAATGGAAACTATCAGAGAATGTACTCGCCTATGGTCCTTAGCTGGTACGAATCAGAATCCCAGTCACAGTCCAAATAGCCTATGTATTACAAATTTATCATGTCAAAAGATAAGTTATTTTAATTATGGAATAATTACTCTAAAATCCTATTTTAATCTTATTATTCTGATTTTTAGGTTAATTTCTAAATTTTGTCCAAAGAAACTAAATTTATCGACTCGAGACTCATAGCACGCAAATCGAGGCGATCTGTTGACCGAAAAGTCAACCAATACAAACTCGACTTTCATGCATGATTTCCTGTAGATTTCAGCATAAAAAACATGCTGGAATTTACGGCTCATCCGAATTCAAATTCGTTTGAGAATTATGGCACATACAAATTTTGTATCGTGCACCGATGGTTAAATTCTAATCTAGAAGTTCTACAGAATTAACAGTATATAAATATATCGAATTAAATTCTGGTAAATATATATATCAATTATCTCGACATTAGCTTTCCGAAACTTTAAACGGTTCATGATTCTGATTTTTGGTTCTCCCGAAATCGCAAAAACATCGAGACGCGTCTATTTTTGGACATGCTGTGCTCTACGAATTTTCTAGAATTTAATACTCATAATTTCATAAAACAATTTATATATTCAGAAATCTAATCTCAATATCGTTCTAACACAAGAAATTGGACCTCGTTTGGAGTTTGGAGCTATGCGCAATGGCTTCTGGAAGATGAAGGAACCCTAGATGGCAATTTTCTAAAATTTGACACAAAGAAAACCCTAGAATTATAAACTAAATATCCTATATATATAGAGGAGAGAGGGAAGCCGCGGCTCGTGAGCCTGCCACGTGGCAGCCATCTGCGCTACCCCGCCCAGATGGGACGGTCCGGATTTGTCCCGGCTTGGCTCAGCTGAGTCCGATTCGAACTCGGACTCGGCTCGGCTCGGCTCTAGGTCGGCTCGGCTGCACCCGCACCCAGCTTGCTGCCACTGACAGGCGGCCCCCGCCTCGTTGGCTGTGGGGAGCTGACGGGTGGGCCCTGTTGGCTGACTGGGCCGAAATAATTACTTTTTTGGGTTTTTATTTTCAGAAAATAGTTCTTAATTCAGTTTTTCCTAATTAACTCAAAATAAATGCTAAAAATAATCAAAAAATTCCCAAAAAATTCTAAAAAATATATTTGATTATTTAGAACCTAAAATAAAATTTGGGATATTTTTAGTTAAGTTTGAACCTAAAATAAATCCTTGAAAGTCCTAGAAAATTAGCGTTCCATCGAAATTTAAATTCATCAAACCGTATAATCATGAAGTAAATACATATTGTTATTTCACAAAATTTTAAAATTCTATAAATATCATATTCCTGAAAATCTTGAAATATTAAATCAAATTCCATTCTTATCACAATCTCCTCCAAAAATTTAAGTTAATAACTAAATACTAAAAAATAATAATTCAATATTCAATCCTCTAATTGGAATCCAATCAATGTATATTTATAAAATTTAAAAAATGCATCCAAAAAATTTAAATTCAAACACTAATCCATTAATGATCTTACTCCTCCATTCTTTTTCCACATCATACTCAAACAATATAATACTTACGAAATCTTCGTATGCAACATTCAAAATATAAACTTTAAATTTATATCTTGTAGTCAAATAAATATCATGATAATCTTCTTAAATTCCTCAAAATTTAATGACAAATCCAATCATATCATAATCTTCATAAAAATTTATGATTTACAAAATCGTCAATTCTGCCATATTAAATTCTCAACTCTTTATTTAAATTAATATTTATCCTCGAAATTTTTAATATTTTTTTTCCTGCCACCATCAAAATTTAAGCAATATAATCATGAAGTCAAACCACTATTGTTATTTAAAAAAAATACTTAAAAATTAACTTCATCCTAATAACTTAAAATTTTAAAGTAAATATTCAAATTTTGAATTTATCTTCAAAATTTAAAATCCAATAGAATTTTTCTCTTAAATCAGATTCACAAGTCATAACTCTTAAATACAATCTAACATTATTTTCTTAAAATTTAAATCTCATTTATAACTGTCTTCAAAAATTTAATAAATAAATCCTTCAAATTTAATCTCATATCCAAACTTAAAAATTAAATCAAATCTTGAAGTTTAAAGAAAAATTTAATTCCATCCTTAAAAATTGGAATCTCATATTATAGTCATTTCTCACAATAATTTAATTTGTCCCCATAGCCATAATTTGTTTTGTCCTCAATACTATTAGGATTACTTGCACTATTACTTCCAAATTTTTTTTTATCCATATTAACTGATACATCAATATAATATTATCACACAAGGTACTTACTGTAACTAGCACATTACTCAACTAATCCCTGATATAGAAACACTAGCACTCTTGATATAGTAACACTAGCTTTTTCACTACACAACATATGCCTTTAATGTTCTCGGACACTAGCTTTATCACTAGATCACCTCATCACACTCACTAGAACTTAAGATCACTTGCACTTTTGTAAACTCCCTAATTTTTCAGAAATTTTTAAAATGGATTTTTCATAATTTTCTGTAATTTTGTGGAATTTTTCTGTGATTAAAACTAAGGTATTTTATAATTAAATGATTTTTAAATAAAGTTAATTAATATTAAAATATTATCAAAATAATATTTTCTGGTGTAAAATAAAAAATTAGACATAGGATAATTTTCCGAAAATTTATTGGACCCCGAAAACATTTTTAAAGCTCTAAAAACTAAGTCTAAATAAACCGAATTAAACCATAAAAATAAACCCGGTTCAATTGAACCAAACTAAACCGAACCAACCCGACTGAACCCGACCCCACCTCTAAGCGGATTGGGCCGAATTCAGATTGGACCCGACCTGGACCCATAACCCAAACGGAACCCTAATCCTAAACCGATTCCTCCTCCGGCCGCCCTATTTAATTCCCTCCGCCGCCTGAACCCTAGCTCCGCCACCACCCTAATCCGCCGATCTCCGCCGCTCGCCTCCGTCTCTCTCTCCCCGTTGAGCCCCGGCCGCCTCGACGCCAATCCCTACCTCATCGTGCCTCACCCTCAGCCCCGACCCGCAGTGCCCCGAGCTCGGCCTTCCCTCTCCTCGCCCTGAGCCCCCGCCTGAACCGTGCCCTAGCCGCCCTCTCTCCTCCGCCAGAGCCCGACTACCTCCACCATCTCCTCTGTCTTCTCCGACCCACAGCCCTCGACGAACCCTAACCTCCTCTGCCCTAACCGCCCACCGCAGCCACCGACGCTCCCAGCCCCGCTCCGTCGTCGTCCCCGTCACGATGCCCTGAGCCCCCGCATGAACCGTTCCCTAGCCGCCCTCTCTCCTCCGCCAGAGCCCGACTACCTCCACCATCTCCTCCGTCTTCTCCGACCCCAGCCTCGACGAACCACTCCCCGCAGCCCCGAGCAGCTCCAGCCGAGCCCTAGCCACCCCGACCCCCACCCGCTCGAGACCTGCCATCCCGGCCGCCTCCGCCGAAGTCACCTCCGCCCCGAGCAGCCCTCCTCCGGCGAAGTCTCCAGAACCCTAATCGAAACCCTAGAACAGTACCCGTACACAGCACAGTGTCGTGTCGACTCGCGGACACGAAGAAACCCCGTTCTGTGTAGCCCCGTTCAGGTAACCTGTTCTCTCTCCTCGTTGCTCCGTTTTCCGTTCTGTTAGTTGTGACGCGTAGGCTGTGTAACCCTCTCGATGCTCGTGCAACCCGCTCGATGCGTTGCGTCCTGTGGCGATCGCGAACTGCGATAAAAAAAGAAAAAATAATACCCCGTTTTTCCCTGAAACTGAGTGCGCCCCGCCAAAGGGGATGACTTGGTCGAGTGCGGTCTTCTCCGAAAGGTGTGCGCCATTGATACGGACGTGCGAGATTTTACAGAAGTTGATTGGGATGTGCGTGCACACCGGAATCAACGCGTATCCGCCGACAACGCCCCGTATCCGCCTGTTCTGGAACTCATTGTAACTTTGTGTACACACGTCGATTTGAAACAAAACTTGCGCCATCGAACTCATAGAAATACGCTGGTCCTGTGACCCAAGTTTGGTTCGATTCCGAGAACGTTGACAAAATCGTGTATCGTGGGCCCCACGGCTCCACTTGACGGGCGATTTTGTGATCGGCTCATCGGAATCCAGTTTTGGAAGTTTCGTTGGGTTCATATCATCGTTTTGGACTTGTTGACACTAGGTTTGACGAATTTGGAGACTATTGCTTCTGACACATTTTTCGGTGTGAAGCGGCCCACATGTGGACCTCGCTTTGACCAAAAACTGTCATTTTTGCCCCTGTGTCCAAATTGGACTCAAGGACAGGCGTTTCTAGCTATTTGATATTTTCTGAATCTGATGGTGATGTTTATTTCAACAACCAGAGCAGCACCTGCAAGTCCCACTGAAGTCAGAGCTACAGTTGGAGCCAGAACTCCAGGCAAGTGTACCTTGCCACCCTTGCAGTTTTGTTACTTATTTCCTTGACTTATTTATATATTGTTATATATGCTTAACCTAGGACCGTTTAACTTTACTTAGCGTCTGATTAATAGTCGGGTGCCAATACCGTACGCGGAGTTGTGTAACGTCACATAGAGATGGATATCGTGACCCTTTATATTCTCGTACTTGTCTTATCAAGTACATCATAACCCAGGACACTTGACACTATTCATGAGACAGAATCTTCCTGAAATATTCATGGTAATTCTGTATAGGATATATGTTACATGACATATTCTTTTTGCGTAGATATTATATGACTGGTTGTATTAGATATGATCCTGCGTGGCATGGACATGAGACATTGTGGACATGAGACGTATAATTACATTGGGTGGGGAGAGTCACACAGGATATAGGTTGACTATATTATGCCGGCGTCTTAGTCTCTCTCCGAGCTAGATAACCACATGATATCACTGCTACCGTCTCCCAAACACAAGTTTGTAGTTGTTTCAGCCTGAGTTCTAGTGCTGCTCTCATCTTGCATATCACTTAGCTGGTTATATAGTTTACCCTATTGTTTCATTTATTTCTGCACTGTATTTATTTTGGCATAAGTTATTTTATACCTTGCTATGTCCCCTGAGGACCTGGATCCGGATTATGTCCCCAGAATTAGCAGACGAGATCGACCCCGAGGTACACGGGACAGAAGCATTAGCAGGAGCAGGAATAGGAGCAGTTACTGGAGCAGTACCAGATCCAGTAGACGAGTGATCTCCGAGGATATCTTCTGAGTATATGCTTTATCCATACTC
Organism: Iris macrosiphon; assembly: GCA_036927795.1. Lineage (NCBI taxonomy): Eukaryota > Viridiplantae > Streptophyta > Magnoliopsida > Asparagales > Iridaceae > Iris > Iris macrosiphon. The sequence continues at coordinate 128,995,087 of JAYESA010000009.1, read as the reverse complement.
AGTATTTGTAGTTGTTATCATTATTTCTGTATCTTGACTATTGTATCAGACTCATTATCGGGTTGTTCCCCGAGTTATGTTTATTGAAATTGATATTGCACTATGTTTTTGATATTGATGTATTCATTTCTGTGGATGAGATTAGTATATTTAGACCCTTATTGTTGTACTATAGCTTAAGTACATCCTGATGGGTCCATTAAATTGGGTTTGCCCATCGGTGTGTGCTGCTGGCCATTGCCACGTGTCTAGTCCCTCGATATTTTGGGACTGGGGCTTGACAACTTTCTATAATACACATATTTTACTTCACTCTCAAAGGCAGTCATATGGTTCCATATCTCGATTAATATATACGTATTTTTCTTTAAATATTTTATAGACTGATACATTAATCAGTGATACACTACATATCTTCCATGACCAATCTTGATAATTCTCCACCCATTACACTCTATTAGAATTTCTAATACTCAGGCTTCCATTTCATGAACTTCCACACTGACACTCAACACCCGCTGTGCACCCTGCACACAATTTCTAGACACTTCTTCCACCTATTGCTTTCAACACATCACTGACCTCAATATCAGGTGATATACCTATAACTAGTCATATACTGGTACACTTCTATCTACTCATATCAAGGCTCTACTTCTAAGCCAAATAATGATGGAACAAATCCTATAATAACAGGAGTGGATAAGTATTGAGATAATACTTTAAGAACCAATTTAAGATACAACTTGATAATTGTAGAAGCATGAAAAATATGCTGAGGAATTATACGCGTAAAACCCTCAACATATAGGAAACCACATAAAATAAAGCTCCAACACTGGGTGGCGTAAGACATGACTTCAGAGCCATTGGCGAACAACAGAGCTTCAATACTATTCAGCGTAAATATAGCTCCAGAACAACCTGCATAATACAGTATTTCCAGACTGCTTTAGCGTAAAAAGGTTGTTACATCGCCACTTCGGCGTAAAACTCGTCTGCTTTTAATGCAGCGGTTAGTTGTATGAGGAACTCTTTGTATTCCTCGAATAAACCTGTCAGATCATGCAGTGAACCCGACTCCTGACAAAGAGTACTGCATAGCGATCGAGAAGACGGCTGTAATGATAATTCGGCACAGAGTCCTAGACTGTCGCCTAGTGACATAACCCTTGATATAAGACATTGTTTACGCATTCAAGGAATACGCTGCCTATTTTACACAGACAGATATGAGCTTTTACGCTCAGGAAGAGACGAAACGAACCGCTACGTCAAAAGCTGCTCTTCATACAGAACTCGAGGCACTTCTCTGCAGTTAATGCACGTGATGGGGGCAGATCTCTACATTTAGTGCACGAGTTTTGGTTATACTTTTAATGACTGGGTGAGCCATAATTAGGGCTAATATATCCACATCACCATCCATGCACATTACGCCATCAGGACTATTTTTAGCTATAGGAGTACGTCGTATGCTATCTCCTTGAAATACTCCGACCTGGCTATTTTCAACTATAGGAGTACGCCGTATGCTATCTCCTCGGAATACGCCAACTCAGGCTATATTTGTAAAGGTGCGTGATAAGGCTATTTGGTCCAGAATACGCTCAAGATCTCGATCAAGGAAGGATAATCGACTATCTTTACGCTGGCTACCTATCCATGCAGCATCAGGCTTCTACGCCTACTTGGCTTTTATGCTAACTTGAAAACTATTCGGCTTCTATGCCTACTTGACTTCTATGCCAACTTGACAACTATTCGGCTTCTATGCCTACCTGGCTTCTACGCCAACAAGATAACTATTTGGCTTTTACGCCAACGAGACAGTTATTTGGCTTTTATGCCAACCTTCTTTATGCGAGGGACAGTTACCTACGTGGCTTGTATGCCGTGATCTTCGACGAGTAGTTATACGCATTACCTCATAATGGGACACACGTCACACGTCGATTCAGAAGATCATTCATACGTGGGTGGCAGTTATTATAACCGTCGCGTAAAAGGTGCAACTTTCTCCGCTGTTCGGTTTTTACGCCGACTGTGCCTGAACCCTATAAATAGAGACCTCCGGCTACGGAGGTCAAAGGTCGGAAAATTGGAGAAAAAGGGTCAAAGTGTGGATAATTAAAGTCAAGAGAGCACATATAGAGAGTTTTGGCAACGAGAGTTCAACCCCTCCTGCAATCTTTTTCGTCTTCTACAGCACTTCTTCGTCATCGTGTGGTCCAAGGGACAAAGTGATCAACCGCAGATCAGACTCCTAGTAATATTTCCCCAGAATCAAATTTTTGTACTTAACATCCTCGTATAGAATTAATTGTACTTCTTTTTCTTGTTTGTAAACCAAAGAAAGGGTTTCGTATAAACCTAGTTTCAATTTCTTTCGTTTATTATCAAACATAAGATGTCGACTCTGCTGGGGACTACCTTCTCATCTGACGAGAAAGTCATTGCTCAACACGATGCTGTATCTGTGGGATCAACAAAAAAGACCTTGGTTGTCCAATTCGACCAATCAACTTACGAAGATATGCTTCGAGCAGGGGGTAGCTCTCATTCCCTCTCTGTCCAAGATAGCAGGAAATTGTGTAAAGTATGGATGCCCCGGACATCCTCTACCCTTCCTGCGGACTCTCTCACTCCGACCAACAAGGTTGTAGCACCGCAACCTCCGCGTCCCGCGCATAAAATTCAGTCTCCCGTCTGTGACGTGGCAGACGAAACTTCTGGCAATGCCTTAGTGCCAATCTAGAAGTCTACACCGCGCCCCGCGCGTAAAATTCAGTCTCCCGTCTGTGACGTGGCAGACAAAACTTCTAGCAATGCCTTAATGCCAATCCAGAAGTCTACACCGTGCCCCACGCGTAAAATTTAGTCTCCCGTCTGTGACGTGGTAGATGAAACTTCTGGCAATGTCTTAGTGCCAATCCAGAAGTCTATACCGTGCCCTGTGCATAAAATTCAGTCTCCCGTCTGTGACGTGGCAGACGAAACTTCTGGCAATGCCTTAGTGCTAATCCAGAAGCCTACACCGTACCCCGCACGTAAAATTCAGTCTTCCGTCTGTGACTTGACAGACGAAACTTCTGGCAATGCCTCAGTGCCAACTCAAAAATTCTAAACGCGCTCCGTGCGTAAAAATACATCTCCCCTCTGTGAAGAGGCAGATGGTCCTTGCAATCACCGCAAGGGAAAACAAGTGGCAAATTTCCCGACCTCTCGGCCTTTACGCCATCAAGAGAAGAATCTGCCCGCTCTTCAGATTACGCGGAATGCCGACGGCTGATTGAGGACTTCCTCAGTTTTACACCAACCTGTGCAAAGTTCCAGATTACGCCAGGACAAGCTCTTCAGCGTAAAGAAGGCCCAATTTGTAGATAGATGCGCTCCTCATGGATCATGTGCTACTCACATGGCTGAACTGCTGTATTCGTATGGCAGGGAGAGACTTATGATTCCCAATATCCGCATTCTAGTTGATATAAAAAGGCAGAATAAGCCTTCTTCTTCTTTTTCTTCTGTTAATCCTCCTGACTTGCGTAATCTTCTAATCCAGAAACGCAAAGACAAGGATCAAAATCAAGATTTGGTGCCCCTAACTTCCAAGTGTGGGGAGATCCTGTGGGAAGATGAGTCAACATCTAATGTCGTCATGACATATGGGCCACATGAAGAGTCTATTTTTATTGTTCCACCTACTCGCGACGATCAGCATCAAATAATCTTCGGTCGAATGCGGAACAGACCGATTGTACAAGAAGACTCTCACGAGTCCGATGGTGGAAAAATGCAAATCCACAGATATAGCCCATAGGCTTTAAGGATTATGCAAAACATGGGTTACAATTTAAAATTGAAACAAGGCCTCAACTATGGAAAAGGCAGACGAACACCGTTGCATGAGGCAGGTCCTTCTAAATCAACTTCTGTGGACAAACGCCACGACATGTCTGGGGGTAGTCTACCTCAACAAAATATGGCAGCATCCAAAACTGGGGGTAGAATTCCCTCTGAGTCAGAAGATGATGCAACGATGACCATCTTCCCGGAAGACCGTAAAACTCAGGCATCGGGAGCCCGAAGGCTAAAAGGGACTTTCTCTTTCAATGAAGATAACATCATTGAAATCTTCAATATATTGATGAAGGAACACAAACTTCAGCTACCCAATATCAGATACCCTGAGAGGGCTGGCAAAGTCGATGACCCAGATTATTGTCTCTTCCATCGGTACATTCATCACCCTACAAGGGCGTGCTATGTACTAAAAAGAAGAATCCAGGAGTTGATCGACGCCAAAATCATCACTTTGTATTTATAAACGAGGGGACAATCACTGCAAATTGATTTTACTCTAATGTAACAATTTGCTCCCTCAAGAAAATACCGGATGATGAGTCCCTAAAGTTTCCCCAGTGGATTCTTCAGGTCTATCCCCACTCAGGAAAATTACTCTACAGTAAATTTTTCGGACATGAGTTCACGTCCATATTACCTCTGAACTATTGTCCAAATATTTCTTTATTTCCCCAGCTAAATTTGCCATGTCCAAGTAACCTCTGAGCAAATCTTCCAGTTTGTGGCTATAGATCAGTTCACGTCCATATTACCTCTGAACTATGTCTCGCCACTTTCTCCAGCAGAGTAAATCTATCACCATAAAAGTTTGTCATGTCCATATTACCTCTGAACAAACCTTCCTGGTCCGGCTATCGATTATCATGTTCATATTATCTCTGATATCGTTTGTCATCTCAACTTAATACCCGTACCTAACTTTAAGTATGCCAGTGGTGTTAAGTCCACAAAAAACTGTCATGTCCATATTACCTCTGAGCAGATATATACCTCCATCCCCAATGGAGTCATAACTCAAAAGTTTGTCATGTTCACATTACCTCTGAACAAACCCTCCAAGTTTTGGCTATCGATTGTCATGTCTATATTACCTCTGATATCGGTTGCCATCTCAACTTAGCACCCGTACTTAACTCTAAGTACGCTAGTGGTGTTAGGTCCACAAAAACTGCCACATCCATATTACCTCTGGCAGGGCTTGTCCTAAAACTTGTTACTTGCACTCTCGTGCACAAGAAGTAATAGGTCCACCAAAAATTTCCTCTGTGAAATGCCCGCAATGGAAACCAATTAGTTCACGCCCATATTACCTCTGAATTATATCTCTCCCCTACCACCACAAAGTCATATTTTACCACAGCTGTATTATCTCTGGCGGGGCTTGTTTCGAACTTATTATTTGCACTCAACGTGCGCAACAAATAATAGGTCCACCAAAGATCCCCCAATGGGATGTCCTCAATAAACCAAAGTTCGCACAAACAATAATAAAGAAATAGAGGGCCCTTATATGATTGCAAATGGCGCTTACAGATTAGCCAAGCCTAATAAAAATTTGGCAATGGCTCCTATCAACGGCAAATTCCTGAAGAAGTACATTACTTGATCTCCTTTGCTTAATGGAGTGTGATGAAGATCTTATTCTGACGATATCATGCACAAAGGTTAGCTGGATCATATTTTATCAGATTCGTATGACCTCTTAATGGATATGCTTAACTAATTTGTAAACATATCATGTTCATATTACCTCTGATAGTACTTAGTATACAAATTTAGTTGGATTATATTCTATCCGGTTCATATCACTTCTGAATATATTTACATTCAGCAAAACCTTAACGAAAGTATGTCATGTTAATGATACCTCTGATATCACTTTCATCTTAGCCTATCATGTTCTAAAGTGATGGGTCCACAAAGTCAAAAAATATGTCTTTATTATCTCCGAAAAATTATAGGAGAAACAAGAAGGTACATCATTGGGGAGGAGCAGTTAAATCCCTAATCTGCTGCGCCAAGGAAGCCATCCTCTCATTCCTGGAGTTCAAGACGTTAGCGCGAGCCTGCTCCAGTCTTGCCTCCTCATTGTTCAAGGAAGATAGTTCAGACAAAGCATGAACAAAACTGGCGCAGGTGACTCCTGCACGCGCCAAGTTCTGCTGAGCTGTATCAGTCGGCCATTCATCACATCTAGAGCTGCCAATGACTGGAGAGCCCACTCCTTTGCCTAAGCGAGTTTGGCTTCCAGTTTGCGGACCCTCGCTTCATTTTCCTCATGTTCGGCCTTGCACTTTGTTTGAAGAGGAATAACCTCCTCCAAGATGGCTTTCCCTTCATCTATCTCCTGCCGCTGTGTTTGGATGGATTTATTCAAGCATTCCATCTGTTCAGCAAGCTGCGCAGTCAGGAATCGTACTCGGCCTGAATAATATCATCGACGTTGCCTCGAGATAATTGTAAATATTCGTTAATGGGTTGTTCTAAACCATTAACTATTTTCTCCAGCGCATCATCTCTCCCAGCGTCGTTGAAATTTCTGATCGGCGCTATCGCAAGTTGGGAGGACATCTTCAGAGCCTCGAAGCCTAGATTCTTCTCCAGCACCATTGATATCAGCGTTTTCAAAGTGATGTAGAAAATGCTAGTATACTGCTCAACTAGAATGGCAAAATTTGAATGGACGCTGGGAGTGGCTGCGATATCGGTAAATCTTCCTCCAGGAATGACTGTAGAGGATGTTGACACGGTCGTTGCCTCCACAGATGGTGCTACAAAAGAACAAGCACCAGCAACGGTTGAAGTGGCTAGCGTACTCAACAAAGGAGGCATAGTCGTGATGACAGACTCATCCTCCTCTGAAGATTTCGGGACTGTATTGGGCGAGACAGCACCTGAAAATATTGCCTCTCCAAAGTCGAACACCACCGTTTCATCGGCATGAGCCGCAACAAAGTCAAATGTTGCATCGACGCCGCCCTCCCCTGAGATGTCTTCCCCTGAAAAGAAGACAAGAGAAAGTTAATATCAACTCGATGTTAATTTTCCTAAATGAGGCATAAAAGATAACATATACCCATGGCGATACTGAGTTCTCAAAGAAGAAACGAAGAAGAAGGGTTCTTGAAAAGCTATGGTTTTTGTGAAGACAGATAAAAGTTTTTTCTCTCAGGACCTTGGACTATTTATAGAGTTCGGATAACTCTTCGAATTCCTAACCAAATTTGATATTTAATATTTGGTTATGATTTGGGGACCACGCCAGCCTATCATTTGAAAGAAGAAGATGGACAGTCAGTGGATCCAGAATTTATGCGCAGAGCAGATCTATGATTTTATGCTCAGGAGCTTTTTACGCTCAAGAGGCTACAAATCTACGGTTTTACGCTCAGAGGCTATAAATCTATGGTTTTATGCCCGGATGCTTTTATGCTCAGCAGCTTTTACGCTCGAGAGGCTACAAACCTACGATTTTACGCTCAGAGGCTACAAATTATGATTTCACGCTCAGAAGCTTTTTACACTCAGAAGCTACAAATCTACGATTCTACGCTCGAAAACTACAAATGGCCAATTGTAAGGATTTACGCAGAAAATGCTCCTTCTTGGTCACAAAATATTCCAAGTACCCAAAACATACAGAGTTTAGCATTGAAGATGACTCTTCTTCTTGGGTCAATTGAAAGTTCATCCAAAGTCCAGTCAGAATCCTTTCTCAAAAGTTCAAGTATGGCCTGTTTTGACGACCATTTCTCACCCTATTTTAAGGGATTTTCGGGAAATCATTCTTGAAGATTATAGTCTAAAAAAGAATTCTTCGCATCATAGAAGTGACAGATCAGAAATTCTACGCGACTCCTCGTTCAAAACAGCATGACAGTTCAGATATTCGACTTAAATGCTAAGCAGCTTTCTACGCGTCTTCAGTTACACGTAAAATACAAGATGAGATCATATATTCTTTTATCAGAGTCGGCGTAAAGTTATTCAGATGTGCTAAAGCTGCACATATTCAGACTTCCTCAAGTCAAACCGACGAAGCTCGGCAACCATCTCTGTGTGGTGAAGGAAGTGTGGGAAAAACAGGTTAACTCAATCGCCTTTATATAGGCAGAGAAGATCACACCAAATCCCAACAAATTCCTAAATATTTGTCGAGAAATCAGCCTCGCGGAACGAGTCAAACTTGACCGTTTCATGCTTCATTCAAAGTGTTTTAAATTATGAGAAATTTGAAAACTTTGAAGGGGGTCTTGTAGAAGCATGAAAAATACGCTGAGGAATTATACGCGTAAAACCCTCAACATGCAGGAAACCGCATAAAATAGAGCTCCAGCACTGGGTGGCGTAAGACATGACTTCAGATCCATTGGCGAACAACAGAGCTTCAACGCTATTCAGCGTAAAATATAGCTCCCGAACAACTTGCGTAATACAGTATTTCCAGACTACTTCAGCGTAAAAAGGTTGTTACATCGCTATTTCGAAGTAAAACTCGTTTGCTTTTAATGCAGCAGGAAGTTGTACAAAGAACTCTTCGTATTCCTAGAATGAACCTGTCAGATCATGCAGTGAACCTGACTCCTGACAAAGAGTACTTGCACAGCGATCAAGAAGACGACTGTAATGATGATTAGACACAGAGTCCCAGACTGTCGTCTAGAGACATAACCCTTGATATAAGATGTGTTTACGCATTCAAGGAATACATTGCCTATTTTACACAGGCAGACATGAGCTTTTATGCTCAGGAAGAGACGAAACGAACCGCTACGTCAAAAGCTGCGCTTCGTACAGAACTTGAGGCACGTCGCTGCCATTAATGAGCGTGATGGGGGCAGATCTCTGCATTTAATGTACGAGATTTGGTTCTACTTTTAATGACTGGGTGAGCCATAATTAGGGCTAATACGTCCACATCACCATCCATGCACATTACGCCATCAGGACTATTTTGAGCTATAGGAGTACGCCGTATGCTATCTCCTTAAAATACGCCGACCTGGCTATTTTCAACTATAGGAGTACGCCGTATGCTATCTCCTCTGAATACACCAACTCAGGCTATATTTGCAAAGGTGCGTGATAAGGCTATTTGGTCCAGAATACGCTCAAGATCTTGATCAAGGAAGGATAATCGACTATCTTTACACTGGCTACCTATCCATGCAGCATCAGGCTTCTACGCCTACTTGGCTTTTATGCCAACTTGACAACTATTCAGCTTCTACGCCTACTTGACTTCTATGCCAACTTGACAACTATTCGGCTTCTACGCCTACCTGGCTTCTACGCCAACAAGATAACTATTTGGCTTTTACGCCAACGAGACAGTTATTTGGCTTTTATGCCAACCTTCTCTACGCGAGGGGCAGTTACCTACGTGGCTTGCATACCGTGATCTTCGACGAGTAGTTATACGCATTATCTCATAATGGGACACGCGTCACACGCTAATTCAGAAGATCATTCATACGTGGGTGGCAGTTATTTTAACCGCCGCGTAAAAGGTACAACTTTCTCCGCTGTTCGGTTTCTACGTCGACTGTGCCTGAACCCTATAAATAGAGACCTCCGGCAACGGAGTTCAAAGGTCAAAAAATTGGAGAAAAAGGGTCGAAGTGTGGATAATTAAAGTCAAGAGAGCACATATAGAGAGTTTTGGCAACGAGAGTTCAACCCCTCCTGCAGTCTTTGAAGCTTCTTTTTCGTCTTCTACAGCACTTCTTCGTCATCGTGTGGTCCAAGGGACAAATTTATCGACCGTAGATCAGACTCCTATAGCAATATTTCCCCAGAATTAATTTTTTGTACTTAACATCCTCGTATAGGATTAATTGTACTTTTTTTTCTTGTTTGTAAACCAAAGAAAGGGTTTCGTATAAACCTAGTTTCAATTTCTTTCATTTATTATCAAACAATAATCATACACGTCTGTCCAAAATTATGACACTCAGAATCCTCGCCACGCCAGTAAGCATAGGTGCGACAAATGATAGGTTCCATAACTAAGGTATACAACTTTATAATCATGTCATCTAGAATCCTCACCACGCCAACCGGTATGGCTGCAAAAAACTCTAAATTTCATAACTAAGATATGTACATCCGAAGTCAGGTTCGTACGTTTCCGTCACGACAGCTAATATGGCTGCGATAAACTCTAGGCTCCATAATCAAAGCAGACGTTTCACCTTTCTCACTGTCCTCATCAACATATGTCACCAGATGATACCGTAATTTAGTCCGTAAAATTCATCTCGATATGAAATCAAACTCAACAACGATACCAAAAATTAAATTTAATCAACCGATCTCCAAGAATCAGATTAATAACAACAAGTGAGAACGAACGAAAATAAGGGAAAAGATTTGAATTGGAATTTATAATAAGATTCTCAAGGGTCGTCCCAGGAATCTCTCAAAAATTTGTGATTGAGTATCCCTCTCTCATCCTAGTGTCCTATGTCCTATATCCTATCGCAAGCTCGCGGTAGTACAACTAAGTCGTTGCACTACTACGACATCACACAACTTGCGAAGCTTGACCTGCGTAAATATCGATAAATGATTCAATCCTAAAAATTGAAAAGTTAATTCCAATCTTCAAAGTAAATCATACTAATATATATTTCATGAATAAATTTAAAAAAAATTAAAGTCTCATCCTCAAAATTTGAATTCCAAATATACTCCATCAATCTTATCCCTCGAACAAATTTAAATTTTGAATTCAAATTAAGTCCTTAAAAGTTGAATTCAACAAGTTATAAAAATCAAATCTTTATATTATTATTCTTTTGGTCTAACTCAACCCATAAATCAAATCTTAATATTATATTGAACTCCTAACTCTCAAATTCTCAACATTATCCTTGAATTCCTCGAATTAAATCTCAAAACTCTTAAGATTATCCTCAATTTCAAAAAAATTCAACATTATCCTCAAAAATTTTTATTTTATTTATTTTTTGTCAATAATCAAATATGACAACTTTTACCCCCTTATAATTTTATCCTTAAAATAAAATCATCAAAATTTACTTCTCGAACAATTAAAATAAAATGTATATACTTTCCTCAAAACTCAAATATTCAAATATTGAAATAAAATTTTAATCACTTCCAAAAATCTTTATAGCTTTGACTATGTTTATTGAATTGAATTTGAATCCTTAAAAGTTTTAAAAACGTAAAATCTCAACTCCTTAAAATTTCTCAAAACTTGAAATTTATTTTCAATCTTCAAATTATAAATTTAAATCCACATCTTGTAGTCCAATAGCTCTAATGTTAATCTCCTTTTTTTTTATTCGACAAAATCACAAAGTAATAAACCCATACTCAAAATTTTAAATCAAATACTCAAAATTTAAATTCTTCAAACTTAAACTTAAATCCACTATAATAATCTGCAAAAATCTAAAATTCCATAAATCTTCATCTTCTTGTCTTTATCATCATTTAATTTAAAACTATTTTTCCTTTTAAAAAAAAATTTCAACCATGTTTTAGCAAGAAAATTATAATCATTATTCTACAAAGAAATTTAAACCTCAAAGCAGATTTTTTTAAATAATTCTCATTTTTAATAATTGTGTAACCTTTAGGAAATAATTTACCAATCGAGCAGTCTACCCCTAACTTTGATCACACCAACTTATAAAAATATCATAATATATAATCACTTAATTTTTTCAAGTTCATCTACTAGAGTTTACCTAAAAGTTCAACATGTATCTCTATTTTAATCACGTAGCCTATGTAACACCTTAACTACCCAAGCAATAAAATTGAAATAAGACCTTCCAATTGTATACCTAGTCCCATCCATTCTCCTAGATTTTAAATCAATCCTAATTGTGAATGAACATCTCCTAGTCGCAGGCTCACAGCTAGTACTACTAAGTTAAAGTACTAACCATGACATCGCACAACTTGCGAAGACTGACCTGCATGGGCCACAACTAAAAACTTGTCACGACCCGCACCCGTTTCGGATACGAGTACGTGGCCAAGCCCAGCCTACGCCGCAGCATCGGCGGTAGTACGCTGTCTATGATAACAATGGTCCATCAATCCAAATAGATAATATTTAATCACAAATTCAAATCTATTGCTCATTCATAATATTTACATAGTTTTATAAGATTCTCAATTTACAATTAAATCATAACTCGGAAATAAACCCGCTAAACATTAAATCCAAAGAAGTTGCTAAACTATATAAATTCTAATATTGGACTCTACAAGCATCTCCGATCTCCAACCAAATCCAATGAGCAAGATAACAAGTCACATAAAATGTTTACCCAGTCAGGATGGAACGAGTACAATCCAATAGCAGTTCCAGTTAATTGACAAGTACTATGAACAGTTAATAGTTATGAAATACTTGATGAGCATATAATAATGGAATAGGGTACATCATAGAGGAACAGTTTAATAAAGAGATAATGAAAGTCAAAAAATAAGAATAGAGAAGCATGTATAGACAGACAAATATGTGAACTAGAAAACCTGTCATGCAAGTGTACAATAAGCAAGTATAGATTAATCCAGAATGACTGCATCTAACTAGTGTTTTGAAATACCAAGTTGACATGTGAACGGCTAGGGGGTAATATCCGGCAAACCACACGTGTCGTGTGTGGCTTCTATTATTCCAGAAAGACCATGGGATGAAAAGGGTAGTTCACACGTCTCCTAGGTATTTCCTCGCTCGACTAGTACTCATGGATCCAAGTCTAGACACGAATAATCTCAATAGTCCAGAAGATGTCAACAGGCCAGAAAATACATTAGTCCAGTAATTCATTAGTCCAGAAAAATTAATAGGCCTAAAAATACGTATCTCACGAAAATGAATCCATACAATACCAATCCGTGTATCCATCGTGTCAAGAATTAGGTAAAACAATACTATAAACATGCATCATAGAAAATATCAAATAATGAAAACTATCAGAGAATGTACTCGCCTGTGGTCCTTAGCTGGTACGAATCAGAATTCCAGTCACAGTCTAAATAGCCTATGTATTACAAATTTATCATGTCAAAAGATAAGTTATTTTAATATATTTAATTCTGGAATAATTACTCTAAAATCCTATTTTAATCTTATTATTCTTATTTTTAGGTTAATTTCTAAATTTTGTCCAAAGAAACTAAATTTATCGACTCGAGACTCATAGCACGCAAATCGAGGCGATCTGTTGACCGAAAAGTCAACTGACACAAACTCAACTTTCATGCATGATTTTCTGTATATTTTAGCATAAAAAACATGCTAGAATTTATGGCTCATCCAAATTCAAATTCGTTTGAGAATTATGGCACATACAAATTTTGTATCGTGCACCGATAGTTAAATTCTAACCTAGAAGTTCTACAGAATTAACAGTATATAAATATATCGAATTAAATTATGGTAAAAATATATGTCAACTATTTAGACATTAGCTTTCTGAAACTTTAAACGGTTCATGATTCTGATTCCTGGTTCTCCCGAAATCACAAAAATATCGAGATGCGTCTATTTTCAGATATGCTGTGCTCTACGAATTTTTCAGAATTTAATACTCATAATTTTATAAATCAATTTATATATTCAGAAATCTAACCTTAATATCATTCTAACGTAAGAAACTGGGCCTCCTTTGGAGTTCGGAGCTATGCGCAATGTCTTCTGGAAGATGAAGGAACCCTAGATGGCAATTTCCCAAAATTTGACTCAAAGAAAACCCTAGAATTATAAACTAAATATCCTATATATATAGAGAAGATAGGGAAGCCGCGGCTCATGAGCCTGCCACGTGGTAGCCATCTACGCTACCCCGCCCAGATCGGACGGTCCTAATTTGTCCCGGCTTGGCTCAGCTGAGTCCGAGTCGAACTCGGACTCGGCTCGGCTCTAGGACGGCTCAGTTGCACCCTCACCCAGCTTGCTGTCACTGACAGGTGGGCCCTGTCCTGTTGGCTGCGGGAGGCTGACGGGTGGGCCCTGTTGGCTGACTGGGCAGAAATAATTACTTTTTTAGGTTTTTATTTTCAGAAAATAGTTATTAATTCAGTTTTTCCAAATTAACTCAAAATAAATGCTAAAAATAATCCAAAAATTCCCAGTAAATTTTAGAAAATATATTTGATTATTTAGAACCTAAAATAAAAGTTTAAAATATTTTTAGTTAAGTTTGTACTTAAAATAAATTCTTGAAAGTCCTAAAAAATTAGCGTTACTAGTTTTTAATTAACTAAAAATTGTGAAAAAAATCCCAATAGCCCCAAATTAATCTAATAATAATATTTAAGCAAGAATTTTAGGATACGGAGGTTACAGGAGTCTACCTGGGAGAGAAAGGATAAAATGCGAGAGCGTTATCCCTATTTGTTTGTGCCTTGAGGTATTTTCTTTCATAATTAATTCTGTTCTTTAATTCTATTCATTGTTATATTCTGTTATTTTCTGGGGGTAGTTTTTGTCTTTGAATTTCGTGGATAAAATTATTTTAAGGAGGGTAGACTTGTCACTACCACATTTTCCAAGAAAGGATATTTTAGTAATTTCATATTTAATTATATATTGTGCTTGATAAATAAATATTTATTGTATTATTTAATTATTGTTAGATGTTAGTTATTATTTTGCACTTGCGTTAGTGGACCTAACTAGTTTAGTTAGACTTATGGACCAATATGTATTAATTGTTAAATTTTAGCCCATTTAGAAAGCCCATTGATTAAGAGGTTGATTAATTTAATTAAACCATTAGACTAGAAGCTTTCCTCCTTAATTATTTCTTCATGAGAGGCCCCAAGGGGTATATTGGAAAATTCATAGTATCTTGAGGAAGGGGAAAAGGGGGCCAATCTATTAAAGAGGGAAGAATTTATTTCTCTCTTTTTTTATTTGCAAACTAGATTTAGAAATTTTCTCAACCAAATTTCTTCATTTCCACTTTATTTTCTACCAAATTTCATCCAAATTCTTTTCCAAATTACCATTGGAGGCTAGTGGAGCAAGGATCTAGAAGGAGGAAGTAAGGATCTACAAAGAGGAGCAATGATCTACAAGTTGGAGGCCAATTTTATCATATTTAGAGGTTTCATTAGAAATCCATCTTTCAATAGGTATAATTCAGTTTTTTCCCTTAATTTAGGCTCTAAATCTGAGATTTAACCATGAGAAATTAACCCATATGCATAGTCTACCCATAGGATTTATTTTTGTGTTCATAGGAGGCCTATTGAGAAAGTTATGGTACTTTTTATGTCAATTTTGGGAGAATTTATCACTACCATATTTTCTTGGAAAGGATATTTTGGTAATTTTATATTTAATTAAATATTGTGCATGATAAATAATTATTTTTTGTATTATTTAATTATTGTTACATATTAGTTATTTATCTTGGACTTGTGTTAGTGGACCTAATTAGTTTAGTTTAGACTCATGGACCAACATATATTAATTGTTAGATTTGAGTCCATTTAGAAAGTCCATTATTTAGGAGGAGGATTAATTTAATTAAACCATTAGACTAGAAGTTTCCCTCCTTAATTATTTCTTCATGAGAGGTCCCAAGGGATATATTGGACATTTCATAGTGACTTGAGGAAGGGGAAAGGGAGTCGGCCTATATTTAAAGAGGGAGAAAATTTCTCTTTCCTCTTTTCATTTGAAAACTAGATCTAGAATTTCCCTCAACCAAATTTTTTCATTCCTACTTCATTTTTCTACCAAATTTTATTCCAATTTATTCCCAAATCACCATTGGAGATTAGTGGAGCAAGGATCAAGAAGGAAAAAGCAATGATCTACAAAGAGGAGCAAGGATCTACAAGTTGGAGGCCAATTTTATCATATTTGGAGGTTGCATTGGAAATCCATCTCCCAATAGGTACAATTCAGTTTTTTTCCTTAATTTAGGTTCTAAATATGAGATTTAACTATGAAAAATCAACCCATATGCATAGGCTACCCATAGGATTTGGTTTTGTGTTCATAGGAGGCCTATTGAGAAAGTTATAGTACTTTTTGTGTCAATTTTGGGAGAATTCCGAGATTGACATTTGTTGTGTGTGTCAATTGGTCCTATAGATCAATTTGGCATATGCTTGTGTGTTTGGGGTTAGTGTCGTGTCCACAATTGGGTACGTGTAGGTCGTATCCCAATAATTTGGTGATACGTGTTGATTTTGGGGTTTTTCCTCCGACACGGGACTTTGAAAATGTAATATTTTGACACGGACACGTAGATTTATGTTTGACTCTTCGTATTGTTCATAAATGATATATTAGACTTGCTCGTGTTCTTTGGGGTACGTTTGGATGTGTGGTGGACTCGTGTCGCAAGCGTATCCTAGATCTAGTGGGATACGGGTGTGATACGCTCCATATGGTTGTGCATTTATTTTTAGATTTAATTCTCTTTTATTCTTGATCATGGTGATATATATATATATATATATATATATATATATATATATATATATATATATATATATATATATATATATATATATATATATTGTTGTGTTTATATATTTATGTATGCATATGGCATAGATCTATGTATCTATTATATCTATGTGTATATATTCTTCTACATGTGTAAGAGCTATTTAATGTGGTTGTTGTATATATATATATATATATATATATATATATATATATATATATATATATATATATATATATTGTGTATGATTATATATACGTATACGTATATGTGAAGTTATATATATATATATGATACCATATATGTGTATGTTATGTTACTATGTATTATTATGTACATATATTTGTATATGGAAAATTATATGTGTTTACATACATAGTGGTATTATATATAGTGTGTTATATATATAAATTATATATAGTATGTTATATATATATATATATATATATATATATATATATATATATATATATATATATATATATATATATTGTGTTATATATATATATAATAGAGGAGAGTAGGGAGCTTTGGCGACGGTTCAGCATCACCAAACAGAAACAGCAGCAACAGTAGTAGAGGAAATAGCGATAGCAGCCGCATCAGCAAGATTAACAACAGCAACAGTAGCAATGACTACAGCAGCAACATCGACGCAGCTGTGAGGGTTTTGGCGACAACCACATGAGTATGTCGCGAAAAACAACAGAGTATCAGCGGTATCAGTAGCTTCAGTGACAGTAGGCAGGACCTTTAATGACAGTTTTACGGTTTTATTAGATTTTGTGTATTTAATTATATTATATATATATATATATATGTGTATAAATGGTATTAATATATATGTAGATACATTCCTAATTATTAATTGTGTTTTAGTATACTATAATTATAATTATTTAGTTGTTAGTATATATAATAACGGGTAGTTAGTATAAACAAGGTTGGGTTTTACCTTGAGATACCAAGGTAAGTACCAAGGTATTTGGGGATACCCAAGGTATTGGATTTGGGTATCTAGATTATGGTTTAGTATTGTGATACCAAGTTGGTTCAAAATCAAGGCATCTATTTAATGTTTGTAATTAGGATTTTATATAATTTACGCTTGTTTGATATGTGTATGTGATAATTTACCTATTGATTTACGTATCCAGAAATACGGTATCCTAGTATCCTAAGATGTAGTTTATGACCTAGACTCTAGTGTTTGAAACCAATATCTTTGAGATAGACTTGTGCAACCTAGAAATAGATAGTTTGACATAATTAACCATAGTTTGACCATAGTAGACTATAGTTGACATAGTTGACTTAGAGTTGACCAAGTTTGACTTTTGACTTAGAATTGACTTCTTGACCTAGAAGTTGACTAGTTTAACTTATTTTCTTTCCGTAACCTTATATTGATGTTGTATTCCATATCTAGGTCTTCGAGGCACCGTATCCGACATCTGTGAGACTATTCTTTGGACTTCAGGCGAGTACATTCTCTGATAGTTTCTCATTTATGATATCCTCTATGTTCATTGTATCTACTGTAGATATCCATGTCTTCTTGACACGATGGTTACACGGATTGGTATATCCGGATCTCATCATGAGATATTATTCCTTGGTATATGGTGTATCTTGTGTAAGTATTATTTTATTGATTATCTTGTACATGTACATACACTGATTCTCGAGAAGACTAGCTATCTTCTTGGGAAATCTCGTGCCATAGCATACCGTGGTTGGATCTATTATACCAATCGAGGGTGGAGAGTATTTTAGTGTAGATATGTGATCATACCCTCATTGTATCAAGTATTGTTCATTGAATAGTGTTAATCATACACGCACGTATGATTAGCCAGGCCATATATATTATATCATGTTTCCAAGCTGATCACATGTTAAAGTTAGTACTCACACACTTAGTCATTAATATTCTTGTTTATTGTCATATTGTTCATTATTGTATTTATTCCAGTATTTTCTTATTGTATATCTCTTGTATCTATTGTGCATCTTGTATATTCATAACTATTTACTGTTACATAGTTTTTATCATTGATTAGAACTGCTGTTAGAGATGTACTCTGCTCCTTTCCTGACTGGATATATTTTTTCTAGATGGCACTAAGGACTGGTATCCTATACATTATGGACCTCAGGATATTGTGGGTTTAGAGTCAGAGACCCTGGCTCAGGAGGAACTTATCCCAACTGGGACATATGACCCGGGTTTAGTAGCTTCTTAGTATTCTTGTACTGGATTTGTCTCCAGCTTATTTGTTAGTATTTGGTCTAACTCATTGATGTATTATTTTAGACTCATGAGTTGTATGTGACTATTCTATTCTTTATCATATTCGTGCTCGATTCTAGCTTAGATCAGTGATCGGGTATATTGTCATTGTTGGTGGTTCATTATATTGCTAGATAGATTACCCAGACAACGTTCTACCGCCGATTCTGCGGCGTAGGCTGGGCGTTGTTTTCGACTTGCATCCTTACATCGGGTGCGGATCGTAATAGAATTTCAAGATTAATATTTATTGTGTATGTCAATTGGTCCTATAGATCAATTTGGCATGTGCTTGTGTGTTTGGGGCTAGTGTCGTATCCACAATTGGGTACGTATAGGTCATATTCCGACAATTTGGTGATACATGTTAATTTAGGGTTTTTTTCTCCGACACGGGACTTTGTGCATGTCATATTTTGACACGGATATGTAGAATTGTATTCGACTCTTCGTATTGTTCATAAATAATATGTTAGACTTGTTCGTGTCCTTCGGGGTACGTTTGATGTGTGGTGGACTCGTGTCGCAAGCGTATCCTAGATCTAGTGGGATACGGGGTGATACGTTCCATGTGTTGTGCAATTTAATTTTAGATCTATTTCTCTTGTGTTCTTAGTCTTGGTAAGGTGTAATTATAAATATGTATATATGTATATTATGGTATATTTATATTTATGTATTATTGTTTCTTAGATCTATGTATCTATTTATGTATATTGTATGTAGCTATTATTCTACATATGTAAGTGCTATTTAATAGTGTAGTGTATGTATATATATATATATATATATATATATATATATATATATATATATATATATATATATATATATATATATATATATATATATATATATGTTACTATATATATATGTATGTTATTGTTATATGTATTTGTTATGTACATATATCCTATATAGTTGTAACTATGTATACATGTGATACTATATTGTTATATGTATTATTGTGTCCATATATATATATATTCTTATAGTTGTAAGTATATATAGGTGATTATATATTGTGTTATATATATATATATATATTGTGTTATATATATTATATATTGTGTTATATATATATATATATATATATATATATATATATATATATATATATATATATATATATAAGTGTTTGAGAGAGCGACAACAGCTATTATGATGCTTTCAGAGTCACAAAAGAAAGACAGCAGCAGCAGCAAAAGCAACAGCAGCGGTAGCAATAGCGACAACAGCCGCAACAACAATAGCAACAACAACAGCAGTGGCGCCGGTTGTAGCAGCAACAACGACAGCATCAGCTCAGCAGTAGCGACGACAACATAAAACTGTCGCTATAGCAGTAGGAACAATAGCAATATCAGCAACATATCCGCAGTTTTAGCACGATCAGCAGGGCTTCAGCGATACATATGCGGTTTTGAATATATATTATATATTTATATATAATAGTTATATATGTGTATATATATGATATTAATATATACGTTTATATATTCCTTATTGCTAATTGTGTTTTAGTATACTATATGTATAATATTTAGTTGTTAGCATATATTATTATGGGTAGTTAGTATAAGTAAGGTATTGGATATTACCTTGAGATACCAAGGTAAGTATCAAGGTAATTGGGGATACCCAAGGTATTGAGTTTGGGTATCAAGTTTGAGGTTTAGTGTTATGATACCAAGTTGGATCAAAACCAAGGTATCCATTTAATGTTTGTAATTAGGATCTTTTATAATTAATATTGTTTGATATTGTCTGAGTATGATATTTCATATCCCTATTTTTTGCATCTTGAGATACGGTATCCTAGTACCCTAAGATGTAGCTTTTATGACATAGACTCTAGTGTTTGAACCCAATATCCTTGAGATAGACTCATGCAACCTAGAAATAGGTAGTTTGACATAATTGACCATAGTTGACCATAGTTTGGCTTAGAGTTGACCTAGTTTGACTTTTGACTAAAATTAACTTGTTGACCTAGAAGTTGAT
Source organism: Iris macrosiphon (assembly GCA_036927795.1). Lineage (NCBI taxonomy): Eukaryota > Viridiplantae > Streptophyta > Magnoliopsida > Asparagales > Iridaceae > Iris > Iris macrosiphon. The sequence continues at coordinate 128,974,465 of JAYESA010000009.1, read as the reverse complement.
AAGTTTAACTTATTTTCTTTTCGAAATCTTGTATTGATGTTATATTCCATATCTAGGTCTTCGAGGCACCGTGTCAGACATCTGTGAGACTATTCATTGGACTTCAGGCGAGTACATTCTCTAATAGTTTCTCATTTATGATATCCTCTATTTTTATTGTATTTAGTGTAGATATCCATGTTTTCTTGATACGATGGTTACACGAATTGGTATATCCGGATCTCGTCATGAGATGTTATTTCTTGGTATATGGTGTATCTTGTGCAAGTATTATTTTATTGTTTATCTTGTACATATACAGACACTGATTCTCGGAAAGACTAGCTATCTTCTTGGGGAATCTTATGCCATAGCGTACCATGGTTGGATCTATTATACCAGTTGAGGTTGGGGAGTATTAGTATAGATATGTGATCATACCTTCTTGTGCAAGTATTATTTTTCTATGAGTGTTGGTCATACACCGCACGTATGACTAACCAATCCATTATTCCTGTGCAAGTTCCCAAGCTGATCACATGTTAAAGCTAGTACTCACTCACTTAGTCATTAGTATTCTTGTTCATTGACATATTGTTCATTATTATATTTATTCTAGTATTTCTTTATTATGTATCTCTTATATCTATTGTTGCATCTTGTATATTCATATCTATTCACTGTTATATAGTTTTTATCATTGATTAGAACTGTTGTTTGAGATGTACTATGCTCCTTTCCGAACTGGATATATTTTTACCATATGATACTGAGGAGTGGTACCCTACACATTATGGACCTCAGGATGTTGTGGGTTTAGAGTCAGAGACCCTGGCTTAGTAGGGACTTATTCCAACTGAGACAGATGACCCAGGATTAGTAGCTTCTTAGTATTTTTTGTACTGAATTTGTCTCCAGCTTATTTGTTAGTATTCTTCCTGACTAATTGATGTTATTATTTTATACTCATGAGTTGTATGTGACTATTCTATTCTTTATCATATTCGTGCTTGTTTCTATCTTAGATCTGTGATTGAGTATATTGTTATTATTGGTGGTTCATTAAATTGATAGATAGATTATCCAAACAGAGTTCTACTGCCGATTCTGCGTCGTAGGCTGGACGTTGTTCCCGACTTGCATCCCTACATCGGGTGCAGGTCATGGCAGAAACTATCCCTAAAATAATCCAATATTTAGGAAAGAACAATACCTCAAGGCTCAAAAAGATAAGGGTATCGCTCACACTTTTAATCTTTCCTCTCCCAAGTAGACTCACCCGGAGAGTGATGTCTCCATGCGACGCGTACCAAAGGAATGACCTATTTCTCAGCACCTTCCCTCTCCGATCTATGATCTCAATTGGCTGCTCTAGATAATTTAAAGTCGGGCCCACCTAGATCTCTGAGTGATCCAATACATGACTAGGATCTGTCATGTACCATCTCAGTTATGATAAGTAAAACACGTTATAAACTTCCTCTAATGCAGGCGACAAGTCTAGCCGGTAGGCCACTGCACCGACCTCTTCAAGAATACTGAAGGGTCTGATATACCATGGACTAAGCTTCCCGTCTCCACTAAAGTGAATCGTGCCTCGTGTCGGAAAAATTCTCAGAAATACCAGATCTCTAACCTAGGACAAAATAAAGCCTTAAAAACTTAATCTATAACAAATAACTACAAGCAAGCACAAACACAAAATCTAAACTATATCTCAAACTCCAAGGGTCTCCGGTGGCTATTGGCCCAATGCCGCTGTTTGTCCTACGCCACCCGAAGTCTATCTCTAATCAACTTGACATTCTCTGCTGCATCCACAACCATCTCTGGCCCTAAAAAAGTTCTCTCCAATATCGTTCCAAGATAAGGGAGTGCGATACCTCCGACCGTACAAAGCCTCAAATGGTGACATCTCTATACTGGCCTGATAGCTGTTGTTGTAAGCAAACTCTACCAATTAGAGATGGTCCTTCCAAGATCCCCCAAAATATAGAACACAAGTGCGTAGCATATCCTCGAGAGTCTGATCTCTCTGACTGTCCATCCATCTGAGAGTGATATGCAGTACTGAACTTGAGCTGGGCGCCAAAGATAGCCTGTAGACTCCTCCAGAAGTGAGAAGTGAAACGACTATCCTGATCCGAGACTATGCTAACGGGAACCTCATGTGGCCTGACGATTTGCCTCACATACATCTCTGACAGCTTCTCTGTAGACAAACCTACCTTGAAAGGTAAAAACTGGGATGATTTGGTCAACCTGTCAACGATGACCCAAATCACATCTTTCCCTCCTGGAGATCATGGAAGTCCGGACACAAAATCCTTAGTAATGTGCTCCCACTTCCACTATAGATTGGGTAATGGCTGAAGCAAACCACCTGGCCTCTGTCTCTCTACTTTCATCTACTGGTACACTAAGCATCTGGATACAAACTATGCCACCTCCCACTTCATGCCATATGTCACTACCATATTTTCTAGGAAAGAATATTTTATTTATTTCATAATTAACTAATTATTATGCATATTGTATATGTATTTATAGTATTATTTATTTATTGATAGATGTTGCATTATATTTTGGACTTGTGTTAGTGGACCTACTAGACAAGACTTGACTCATAGACCAACATTTATTTTAGTTAGACTTGAGCCCAATAATTTTCCCAATTCTTTAAGCTAGCGATTTAATTAATCAAACCATTAGGAATAGAACCTTCCTTCCTTAATACTTTTCTTCATGACAACCCTATAGGAGTATTTGGGTCTTTGTACCATTACTTGGGGAGGGGAGGAAGTGGCTGGCCTATTGAAGGGGAGGGGGGAAGAAATTCTCTCTCCTTATTTTATTTCAATTTATTTCATTCCACTTGGTGTTCGTCCCCAATTCAACCCATCCCTCCACTAAATTTCTACCAAATCACTTCCAGTTACTCTCATTCTTCACCATTAGTAGATCTATAACCAAAAAGGAGGCACGGATCTAGAAGGAGAAGAAGATTGCACAAGTTGAGCCCTCTTTGTGTCCAATTGGAGATTTGCATTGGGAATCCATCTTCCAATATGTACAATTCATAATTTCTTTTTTAATTAGACTCTAAATCTATAGTTTAATCATTAGGAACTCTTACATGTGTTAGGGCTACCTATAGGAAGAAGAATTGACTCCTAGGGACCCCTATTATGAATGGTATTATGTATTTTATGCCCAATGTGGGGAAATTCGAGATTGGTGCACTATATATTTATCAGTCTAGTGGACCAAGTTGATATATGTTTGGTTGTGTGAGACTAGCGTCGTATCCACAATTGAATACGAGTATGCCATATCATGATAATTTAGTGATACAGGATGATTTGGGGGTTTTTCCTTCGACACGGGGGTCTACACATGTTATATTTTGTCATGAGAACATAGATGGGTAGCTAGCACTTTTTATTGCTCTTAATTATGATATTAGACTTCTTCATAACCTTGGTAGTGCTTTGGGTGATGTTTGGATAGAGTATCAAGGGCGTATCGCAAGCGTATCATAGATCTAGTGTGATACGGGTGTGATGCACTCCTTGTGTTTGATTTAATGTCTTGTGTGGTACATTATATATATATTAATTATTTATGATACTTTAGTTGTATATATATACCACTTGATTAGTTTATCTTATAGTTATATATTAATATATACTTATGTGTGTATGGTTAATTATGTATACTTGATACAATATGTTGTATTATATATAGTTATATTCCTTTGACTTATATATATATATATATATATATATATATATATATATATATATATATATATATATATATATATATATATATATATATATATTATGTGCATATTTATATCTTAGTGTTGTTGTTGATGGTTGATATTGGACTGATACTAGGATCAGTTGCTGTCGGGTTGATGCAGATTTGAAGAAGGAGGGGGGGTCATGGTCGGTTGTTGGTAGACACCAACTGTTGTGTACACACTGCAGTAGTGTGCACTGGTGGTTGGTCTACAATAGCAGCATTTGGGTTGCTGTGGTTAGTAGTTGCAGCAGCAACAACAAGATACCTACTGCTGTTAGGGGTGCTGTTATATGGTCGGGTTTTAAACTAAGTTGAAGTGTACTCGAGCAATGAAGCATATAGATATTGATGTTGTTGGCTGCTGTTATCGTGTGGGTGTGTATCAGTTATGATTCAAGGTAGGGGTAGCAACAGTAAAAAAGAACAACTATAGTGGGCAAGTGGAGTAGTGGTTATGTGATGATGATATCAGTATTAGTGTTGAAGTTGAGGAAGTATCAGGGGTATATTTGGGATAGTTAGTAGCCACTTCATAGGATAAAGGCTTTGAGGTAGGGCAGTCTACTATATATATTAGCTTAGTTATGGCTGGGCTTAATTTGGATAATTTGCAGGGCATGTGACCAATAGAGAGGTTCTCAAGATTGCATTTGTTAGTAATTAGGTTTAGTGATAACCCTAGTTAGCTAATGATAGCAAGCCGTAGACACTGCTTGGCCGTGTATATTGATTGTTACTATTGTTGCCTAGTGTCTTTTCTTTTCTCGTATTGTTACGTTATCGGTAAGTGAATAGAGTCTATGTACGACTCGGGAAATAAATCATAATATTGGTCCTTGTTGGTTTAAGGGTTATGGTTCCTATTTCGAGGAGTTCCCGAATCTTCTTATTGCTTGCGACTTATCTTTTTCTTTTCATGGCTATTGTCACCTACGTGTAACTCTTTCCCTGGTATTGTCACTTATATATTTATTGCTTTAACCTATCCATGATCCCGTGTATGCCACCTGTTCTAGTTTTCTTGGAATGACTTATACCCGTACACGTGCTCAGTTTTACTTTTTTATGTCACCAATTTTGGTGGTTATATGTTGCTTTAGTATTCTGTAGCTATTTGTAATGCATACTGGTTTTAGTTCATAATTTTTGGCCTCCTTTGTGGTACTTGTTATTTGGGTCTGACCCCACTGGTTTTGTTTGGCCATATCCGGTAGCAGATCCAGAGGATCTTTCGTACCTTCCCGTGGATGATGACTACCCAGAGCACCAGATCGATTGAGTGAGTTTCTATCTTGTTTACCCACTTATTGTACATATTCTTTTGTGGCATTTAGCCCCGAGCACATATTTAGCTCATATTTTGAACTTGATGCATCACTTACAGGGCATGATATGATTAACATATTTTAGACTATAGCTAGAGTTGATCATGTATGACATTTACTCTTACTAGTTCTTTATTTTGTATTACTAGCTTCATGATCAACTATGTAATTTTGGTTTAGGACGCTTTACTATCTTGCTTCTGATGATCATATATCTCGTATATTGTGGATTCTTGCTTGTGATTGAGACACTAATATTGCTTGACCTATGATTAAATGTTGGCTTGTAGTATTAACCTCCCATGTCTATTCACAGCCGTGACCATATCTCGGGGTACTGGAGTACTCTGTTATACATATTTGGCTTTTTCTGCCCCCACTCTCCAGTATTATGGTTTTGGGGTGCGACAACCCGCTCCCACTTTTGGGATACGAGTGCGTGGCCAATTTCAGCCTACGCCGCATTAGCGATGCTAGTATACTGTCTATGATAAACAATGGTCCATAACAAGTACAAGATACACATATCATCCACAACTAAGTCATGACAAGAAAATTAAACTAATAGTCTCAATAATTTATTTAAAGAAAGAATCCACTACAACTCAAGATAGTCTCAAAAATAAACTCGGTAGAATAAAATAATACAATTAGAAACTAAAGTCCACTAAGACTACTAACTAAGAATGATATGAGAAAGCATAAGGAAAAAATATGCTACTCCGCATCAGTAGAAGCAACTGGCACGTTGGTAACGTTGGTGTCACCCATATACTCACAATATACCATGGGGTAAATCACGTCATCTAAAGCTGAAAAATATTATTCAGTCAAGATTAGAGCAAGAACACCATGACACTACATTACATATTATAATATACAAGCAAAAGAACAACAGTAAAGGAAAGGTGATCTTTAACATGATACTATATGACAAGAAGAGTACTACTATGTCGCGGGAACAGTTTGAGAGTACAACTATGACATGGAACAGTTGAGGGTACAACTATGACAAAAAAACAATATGAGAGTACAACTAAGATAAGATGGGACACTAGACAATATGGCAACATGTATCAAGTTTCGTCTACTGTGTGTTTTAGAATACAAGTTTTTCGCACATGGACGGCTTGAGATATCTGTCAGTCGTACGTGTGGTACACAACTAATATTAAATAATTAATATATAGGTAGTCTGTAAAAAATTTGTTGACCACATGCCTACTCATTGTATCCCCCGCCCGACTAGCTCAGGTTCTCAATAAAATATTAACGATACGGTAAACAATAGTCACGGTAACAATAATTCAAGTATGAACATGTATATACACTAACAATTCTATCTCTCGTGCACAAGCAATAATCATGGTAAATCAAGAACTATATCATCTTATATGGAGAAGTAACGATGACACAAAAATACTTACAACATAAAATAAAGGCAACATAGGTCATAGTGATACTTGCCTGCTCCGGAAAAGGATGAAGTCGCAACTCAAGGCGTCGCCCGATCTGCCCCGTCACATAAATTAAAATAACTTAGATTACAAAAGTGGTTGAATGAGTTTTCCTATTTTAATCTATTTTAATTCTGAATAAAATAACCTAAAATACTATTTTAATCTTATTATATTCTGATTTTAAGGTTAATCCTGAATTTTGGTTCAAAGAAAATTAATTTTACAAATTCGGGATCCGTGGCACACGAATCGGGGTATTTTGTTGACCAAAAAGTTAACTGAAACAAAACCAAGATTTGAGTATGAAATCCTATAGATTTTAGTGCTACAAGAATACTATAATCGATTGCTTTATCGAATCTCGAATCAGTAAAAAGTTATGGACAATATTGCTTACAAATGGTAATTTTGTTGGCTTACTAGCGAACAAAGTGTTCAGCGAATTAAACATGATAATAAATACTCTAGTAAATTATAAAAAAATATGTTTTATATTATCATGTCAACTTTTCGAAACTTTAAACGGTTCTTGAAAACGAGTTTGGGATCTCCCGAAATCTCGCAAATACGAAAACATATCAAATTTCAAACAACTAGCACTCTAAGAATTTTACAGAATTCTAGGTTCAAAATTAATGAAGAAAAATTAAATATCTGGAAATACTCCCTCGGTACGGTTCGAACGCAAGAAATGAAAACGCGTTTGAGTCCGGAGCTAGGAGATATAGTCATTCTAGATCGTTATGGCTGCTGAAAAATGAGGCTGAGTTTTGTGGCAAATTTTGGGCTGTTTGGACGAAAAATACTGATGGATTTTAAATGATAGAGAATAAAAGTAAATAGAATATATATGTATTTATTTTATATTTATTTACTTTAATATATAGGATTTAATTTAAATGGGTAGGAGTTGATTTGTTAGGATATGATATGGATGAAGTTGTTTTCCTAGTAGACTTAGGATTATGATTATGATTATGATTATGATTAATTTAAAATATAGTTTGGATCTATCTAAATAATTTATAATCTTATATAAAAACAAAGATAGTACAAATAATTTATATCTATTAACACTAAATTAACATATATCCAATATTAAGTGTATATATAATCCAAATAACTTCAAATAAATATTGAATAATTCCAAAAATATCCAAAAAAATTATAAAAAAATATGTATATTTATCTTATAACCATAAAATAAATGTTTGATAGCAAATATGTATGTATGGTTCTATAGTAAATACTGAAAGCCCTAGAAAATTAGGTTTCTTAGGTTTTAATTATCTAAATTTTTTTAAAATATTCCTAAAATTCTAAAATAGCCTAAACATGATTTTAACCCTAATTGTGATCCTCCGTGAGCCGTATGTAGCCTAGTTTTATATTATTATCATTATAAAATATGCTTAGTATTTCAATTTTTTTTTTTACAAAATTTACTAGTGTATCTAATAATTATTCGTGTACGGGATTTTGGGTAGCAGATGGTACAGTTGTAAACAACCTTTAGATGGAAACTTTAGTGGGTGGGTTCATATTTTATGACATATCCTTGAATAAATGTGATGGTACTGGAGGAGTAAAAGTCAAGACTATCAGAGGTAAAGTTTGACATAATAGCCGCATCATTCCCAGAAGTCTATCATCCTAAGAGAGTATTTATCATATCAATGAACCTCAAGAAGATGGACATACTGTCATTTTGTCGCTTAGCAAAATAGTAAGGCAAAAATAATTATTATTTGAACATAGTAACTATGACCATTCAGAGGTAACATATATATATATATATATATATATATATATATATATATATTCACCACCATCCACATATACACACCACAACCACATATGTATATATACAATAACTAATAGATATTACATATGTACAATAATGACTACATAAATATACAACATATATATATATATATATATATATATATATATATATATATATATATATATAGATCTAATGCATAAATATATGTAGCAACCAAATATATAACATAATTACACTCCTCTATAATTAAGAACATAAAAGAAATAGATCTACCAATAAATTGCACATCTCATGGAATGTATCACTATGTATCCCACTAGATCTAGGATACGCATACGACACGAGTCCACCACACATCCAAACGTACCCCGAAGGACACGAACAAGTCATAAATATTATTTATGAATAATACAAAGAGTCAAATACAAATCTACGTGTCATTGTCAAAATATGACATGTTCAAAGTCCCGTGTCGGAGGAAAAACCCCAAAATCAACATGTATCACCAAATTATTGTGATACGACTTACACGTACCAAATTATGGACACGACACTAGCCCAAAAAATACAAGCACATGTCAAATTGATCTATAGGACCAATTGACAAACACAACAAATGTCAATCTCGGAATTTCCCCAAAATTGACACAAAAGTACCATAACTTTCACAATAGGCCTCCTATGAACACAAAACCAAATCCTATGGGTAGCCTATGCATATGGGTTAATTTTCCATGGTTAAATCTCAGATTTATAACCTAATTTAAGGAAAAAAATTGAATTGTACCTATTGGGAGATGGATTCCCAATGCAACCTCCAAATATGATGAAATTGGCCTCCAACTTGTAGAGCACTGCTCCTCTTTATAGATCCTTGCTTCCTCCTCCTAGATCCTTGCTCCACTAGTCTCCAATGGTGATTTGAGAAGTAATTAGGATAAAATTTGGTAGGAAAATGAAGTAGGAATGAAGGAATTTGCTTGAGGGAATTTCTAGATCTAATTTCCAAATGGAATGAGGAGAGAGAAATTTATTCCCCCTCTCTATATAGGCCGTCCCCCTTTCCCCTTCCTCAAGCTACTATAAAATATCCAATCTACCCCTTGGGGCCTCTCATAAAGAAATAATTAAGGAGGGAAGCTTCTAGTCTAATGGTTTAATTAATTTAATCGATCTCCTTAACAATGGGATTTCTAAATGGGCTAAATTCTATCAATTAATACATGTTGGTCTATGAGTCTAAACTAAACTAGTTAGGTCTACTATCACAAGTCCAAAATAAATAACTAACATCTAACAATAATTAAATAATATAATAAATAATTATTTACCATGCATAATATTTAATTAAATATGAAATTACTAAAATACCCCTTTCCTAGAAAATATGGTAGTAACAAGTCTACCCTCTTTAAAATAATTTCGTTCTCGAAATTCAAGGACGAAAACTACCCCAAGAAAATAATAGAACATTGTTTGATAATAAACGAAAGAATTGAAACTAGGTTTGTACGAAACCCTTTCTTTGGTTTACAAACAAGAAGTACAATTAATCCTATACGAGGATGTTAAGTACAAAAATTTAATCTGGATAAATATTGCTATAGGAGTCTGATCTACGGTCGATCACTTTGTCCCTTGGACCACACGATGACGAAGAAGTGCTGTAGAAGAAGGAAAATCTTCAAAGATCGCAAGAGGGATTAGATGCTCGATGCCAAAGTCGTCAATCACTCCCCTCTGTCTGTGCTCTAGGATCTTCTCTCTCAACAATAAAATTCGATCCGATGCTCTTTGATCCGATCCTTTCCGATCTGATCCTTCCACCTTTGACCTCAGTGGCCGGAGGTCTCAATTTATAGGGTTTAGTGACAGTAACCGTCCAGTCGGCGTAGAAGCCGAACAGTGGAGAGTGTGGCACTTTTTATGCGGCAGTTATAATAACTGCCACCCACGTATAAATGATCTTTTGAATCCGCGTGTGACACGTATCCCATTATGAGATAACGCGTATTACTGCTGCGAAGATCATGGCATGCAAGCCACGTAGGTAACTGTCCCTCGCGTAGAAAAGGTTGGCGTAGAAGCCAATAACTGTCACCATGGCGTAGAAGCCAAACAGTTATCTTGTTGGCGTAGAAGCCGAATAGTTATCAAGTTGGCATAGAAGCCAAGTAGGCGTAGAAGCCCAGTAGGCATAGAAGCCTGATGCTGCATGGATAGGTAGCTAGCGTAAAGACAGCCGATTATCCTTGCTTGACTGAGGTCTTGAGCATATTCTGGACCAAATAGCCTTATCACGCACCAATGCAAATATATCCTAAGTTGGCGTATTTCGAGGAGATAGCATACGGCGTACTCCTATAGTTGAAAATAGCCAGGTCGGCGTATTTCAAGGAGACAGCGTACATCGTACTCCTATAGCTGAAAATAGCCTGATGGCGTAATATGCAGAGGTGATGATGTGGACGTATTAGCCATAATTATGGCTCACCCAGTCATTAAAAGTAGAACCAAATCTCGTGCTTTAAATACAGAGATCTGCCCCCATCACGCGCATTAACTGCAGAGACGTGGCTCGAGTTCTGTTTGAAGAGCAGCTTTTAAAGTGGCGGTTCATTTCGTCTCCTACTGAGCGTAAAAGATCATGTCTGCCTGTGTAAAACTAGACAGCGTATTTCCTTGAATGCGTAAAAGTAATTTGTATCAAGGAAATGTCACTAAACGACAGTCTGGGTCTCTGTACAGAATTATTATTACAGTCGTCCTCTCGATCATCGTACGGTACTTTCTGTCAGGGGTCAGGTTTACTGCATGATCTGACAGGTTCATTCGAGGAATACGAAGAGTTCCTCGTACAACTTTCTGCTACATTAAAAGCAGATAGGTTTTACGCCGAAGTGGCGATGTAACAACCTTTTTACGCTGAAGCAGTCTGGAAATACTGCATTATGCGGGTTGTTCTGGAGCTATATTTTACGCTGAATAGCGTTGAAGCTCTGTTGTTTTGCCAATGGCTCTGAAGTCATGTCTTACGCCACCTAGTGCTGGAGCTCGGTTTATGCGGCTTCCTGCATGTTTGAGGGTTTTACGCGTATAATTCCTCAGCATATTTTTTATGCTTCTACAAGACCCCCTTCAAAGTTTTTAAATTCCTCGTAATTTGAAACACTTTGAATGAAGCATGAAACGGTCAAATTTGACTCGTTCCACGAGGCTGATTTCTCGACAAATATTTTAGGGATTTATTAGGATTTGGTATGATCTCCTCTGCTTATATAAGGGCGACTGAGTTAACCTGTTTTTCCCACACTTCCTTCACCACAAATAGATGGTTGCCGAACTTCGTCGAGTCGACTTGAGGAAGAAGAAGATCATGTTGTTCCAGCATGTAAAGAGCCGTAAAATGAGGCGTCTTGGAGCAAATATCCTCTGCAACGATGGATCATGGAAGAATATCATAGCTTTCTTTGCTCGGGATAATCATCAATTTCATATGGCGATTCGTCCAGGAGAGAGGAATGGTCTCATTTGGCCACATAGCTTGCAAGCTATATTTTTTCCCATCATGGAGCTGGACAATGGTAGGCAGTCTGGCCTTGTCTTCCAGTATTGAGTTGGGTCTGAACCCCCAACATAATTCCTAGGGAATGCCTGCCATGGCGTATGGAGGGTGGGTTTGAATAATTTTGACATGCCCAGTTCTGTATCCTCCCTTCATTAATCATTTTTTGTTAATCGGCAGCGGAAGCCGATTAAATGCTGTAGAAGACGAAAAAGATCTCCACCATTACGAGAACCTGGCAGAATAAATTCTTGGCGTGATCCTAAATAAAAATGAGAAATCCTTTGTAGAAAAAGGATTTCCATCATATGTAATCATGAAGATGAAAAACTCTTTGTAGACTGGATTTCCATCATATGTAATCATGATTAATAAAATTGTCTTCTTTTACGCATCTGATGATTTGCCATATTTGCTGTGATGAAGTCTGAATATGTGCAGCTTAGGCACGTCTGAATAACTTTACGCCGACTTTGATAAAAAGAGTATCTGGTCTCGTCCCGTCTTTTACGCGAAACTGAAGACGCGTAGAAAGCTGCTTAGCATTTAAGTCAAATATTCGAACTGTCATGCTATTTTGGACCAGGAGTCGCGTACATTTTTTGTGCGAAGAATTCTTGTTCAGACTATCATCTTCAAGAATGATTTCCCAAAAATCCCTTGAAATAGGGCGAGAAATATCCGTCAAACAGGCCATACTTGAATGTTTGAGAAAGATTCCGGCTAGACTTTGGCTGAACTTCCAATGGCCTAAGGAGAAGAGTCATCTTCAATGCTGACTTCTGTGTATTTTAGGTACTTAGAATATTTTGTAGCCAAAAGGAGCACGTCTGCGTAAATCCTTGCGGTTGGTCATTTGTAGCTGTTGAGCGTAGAATCGTAGATTTGTAGCTTCTGAGCGAAAAAAAGTTTTCGAGCGTGAAATCATAGATTTGTAGCCTCTGAGCGTAAAGTCGTTGGTTTGTAGCCTCTCGAGCGTAAAAGCTACCGAGCATAAAAGCATCCGGACGTAAAACCATAGACTTATAGTCTCTGAGTGTAAAATTATAGATTTGTAGCCTCTGAGCGTAAAAACTTCTGAGCGTGAAATCATAAATTTGTAGCTTCTGAGTGTAAAGTCGTAGGTTTATAGCTTCTCGAGCATAAAAGCTATCGAGCATAAAAGCATCTGGGCGTAAAACCATGGAGTTATAGCCTCTGAGCGTAAAATCATAGATTTGTGGTCTCTTGAGCGTAAAAACTCCTGAGCGTAAAATTATAGATCTGCTCTGCGTGTAAGTTCTGGATCCACTGATCGTCCGTCTTCTTCTTTTAAATGATAGGCTGACGTGGTCCAAAATCATAACCGAATATTAAATATCGGATTTGGTTAGGAATTTGAAGAGTTATCCGAACTCTATAAATACCCCAAGGCCTTCAGAGAAGAAATCCTTCATCTGTCTTTTGCAAAAAACCTTCGTCTCTTTGAGAACTCTTCTTTACTTCTTCTCTGAGCACTCTGAGCTTTTAGCAATGGCACCGAAACAAGCTTCCACCGCTAAGGGAAAGAAAGCTGCATCTTCTTCTTGCTCCTCTGCTCAAGCACGAGCAACTCTAATTGGGCTGAGTGAACCCCGATCTGAACGAAGTGCCCCACCGTCAAGCTGTGCACCAGGCATCATAGGTAAAGCTTTTGGGACGAAAAATAAAGAAAACCCTTCGCACACGTTGTACGTGAACGCACTAGGTCATCTTCTGTGCTGAGATCCTCTTCGAGGAAGATGATGCACAGAGATATTTTATTATTTACGCCCACATTCCTAATGTGTCAGCGTAAAAACTCCATATTTTCGTAGTCTGGCGTAAAAGCTTTGACTGTCGAAATTTGGCGTATACTACAAACTTTTAGTGTTACGCTCTGGATGAAAATTCTGACGTAACAACTCAAATTTTGGCAGTCTAGCATAAAAACACAGACTGTTAGATTTTTGTGTATACTGCCAACCTTGAATTTTATGCTCGGAAATAGGTTCCAGCGTAAAAACTCAAGTATTTACAGTCTTGGCGTAAAAGCACAGACTGTTGATCTTTGGCGTAAGCTGCAAGATTGTAATGTCTAGTGTAGAAACTGACTTGTTCTTCTTGTATTTTGTAGTGGACTTGCAGATCCCTCTGTTGTCTGAGGTGATGGGTTCTGCTGCTGGGATGCTGAACTCCAATTATCTGGAGGATTTGTCCCATGTGACATTCCCTATTTCTGGCACCCAGTATCCTGAAGGAAGGAGAATTCTGATATCGTCTCAAGGAGAACGAATGCTGTTGAGTATGATAAGCGGGGAGCCCCTGACGTATATAAATAGGGACAAATGTATAAAACCAGCTTTCCTATTCGGGGATATGATTGATAAATAATCCCAAACGAAGTCTAAGAAGGAAAATTAGGTTTTTACTGCTGAGGGCATGGTTATGTTCCTGCCCAGGATGCTGAGAGATTACCCTATCTTGGTATTCTTCCATGCCACGCATCCCAGAAAGATGTCATGTACCCTGACCCCTGATCTTCACGGCCAGCCGGGGAAGATATTTTATCAGAAAGGATCAGACCGAGGATTATTTGTGAGCCGTCCTTCAGGTCCTGTTATGCCTTTCAGGAGATTATAGCCGGGCATCGTCCCGAGTGAAGACACTTCACTGATCCAGCCAGTCAAAATATCAACTTTTTGTAATGACTTCATGGGGCGGGGAGGAGTATACCCCAAGGTTAATCCTCGGACCAGCGGGTGGCTTAGCCCCGAAAATCTTCGATGGGCTCGTTTAACTGCCTGGGCCCTGAAGCATTTTCAGACGGAGCTGGAGAGCATTGGTCTGTTCGCGACTGTGAATGCTACCAGTGTTGGGTTACCTCTCAACCCCAACCTATTTTTGGCTTTGATGGAGCGGTATATCTCGCTCACTAGGACTTTCGCCACTCCGCTAGGGGAGTTGGGATTGGCCCTTCATGAGATGGCAGAGATTTCAAGGCTGCCAATGGGGGATACTCCTTATGAAGAGTATGTTCCCACAAACAGGGAGCTGAGGGATACAAACCCTCGGGTAGTGGCAGTGTATCAGGAGCTGATGTGCCACTACCTTGCTTGCACCACCTTCTACAATGAGCCTTCTAATTTGGCTCATACCAACAAATGGGCATCCTATCTCTTCTTTCATCAGGCCAGAGATGCTAAGCCAGACAAAGTTGTGGATAGCAGGGATAAGCCTTTGAACTTTCTGAGCATGCTTAATGCTCAAATAGTCGATGACCTTATTGAAGACGCTGGGGCTTCAGATCAAGTTCTCGATGAGGAGATAGGGAGTTATCCTGTAGGCACTAAAGCCTACAGTTATATGAGGTATTGCCGCAAGCCTCTTGTCACGCCCAGTCCCAAAAATACGTAGGACTAGGACACGTAAGCATGCCAGCCGCATGGATATGGCAACTCTAATATATGAAAACCAAATCCATACGTACGCTGTAATATGATTATCAAATTCACAAGTGGTATAAAATGTAATACAAGTCACAGGGTAAAATCTAAATCTCATCCACGAAAATCAAATATAAATAAATAACCAATATTTATGAAACTAGATCTCAATAAGAAGTATCTAAGGACGATAGTTGGATGGAAATAAATCCACTACCAACTCGAATATAAGAGCAAATACAATATGAGTATAACACAATAAATACTATATAAGAATACCAGCTATCCATCACGGGCTCGAAGAGAAGACATCCTCGAAACATAAGTAACCGTCCGAATCTGCGCTCCTGCGAATACTCAGAACAGATACACCTGGCAGGGGACCAGGTCCCCAGAGGGACATAACAAGATACTTAAACACATGCCAATAAAGTACTGAAATAAATATCCAATGGGTCGCCTAACCGTCTAAAGTGAATGCAGTTTAAGAATAACTTTTCCAACGCGTGGGCTATCTGGCTAAAATGGGATTGGCATAGTTCTCTTGGAGATCCAGGGGCCTACAAAGGCACGGCGCCTTTCGAACGCCGGAGGCCCGTCTGATAATATATATAGGGGTCATCATGACCGCGCATCTCCGACGGAGCGTACGGGTTACACAAGGAAAGTGCAACGGAGCCCACACGCCTTACTTGTTGTTCTCCCCACCCCATGCTCTAAGCATGTCACATCCATGACACGATAATACCTCTAATAACTGCCAAGTCTACTAGCATACAAAGTTTCTAACAGCAGTTATTGCTAACGCACGACCCACACGTACAGGAGGCCAACCTGTACGCAAGTCCGTGATCTACATGAGACTCATAACTCGTGTAACAACTGTGTCACGGCCAATGAACCTAATGATGCTACATGATAATGGGGTAGTCTCATAAACAAGGTCAATGCAAATACATAAAAAAAAATATATCGCGACGACACCGTTGCGTGCATTTTATATAACAGTAAAAATATATGAACTAAAGATAGAAAATAAAGATACATGCAACATATGGAATATAAATAACAGTACAATGGCAAGGTATACTTGCCTGGAAAGGAAGCTGCAATGTACCAATAACCTGCTCCAGAAATCGCGCAGAACAAATCCAATATCCTATGTACACATAATATAATGCAATAAAATCATTAGTCATTACACTAGCACATACACAACCATATTTACACTGGACTCAGGGGGTATACTAGGGGTAACACTAGTTATCTAACACGGTCAATTACGTGTTGAATTACGCGGGTGTCGCGTCTTCAAGTACTGTACGAAATCAGTCAGTCAACTGACACATGTCTATGCCAGTACGTTAATGTACGCAAGGCGGACAAATTCACAAGTTCTTAGGGTCAACATGGTCAAGGTAAGTATGGGATAGTCCACGGTGTCCTAGGGTCGTATAGTCTGAATATTTAGTCATAATTATCAATTTGCATTTACTTACATATATATTCATATTTATATAATAATATAACTAGCAATTTATTTACGTAATTATTAGAATACATATAGTAATTACGTACATAAATATATATACCAAACTGAATAATATTTGCGTACATGTAAATGTACGAACGCGCGTTGGGTTCTCCGACTCAGGGTCTGATGTAAACTAACCGTGGTGGCTAAATACTAACGTCATACTGGAACACTGTCAAAGAATGTACTCGCCTGGGGTCCTATTGCTGGTATGAATCAGAGTCCAAGTCACAGTCCAAATAGCCTATGTATTATAAATTTATCACGTCAAAAGATAATTTATTTTAATTTATTTAATTCTGGAATAATTACTCTAAAATCCTATTTTAATCTTATTATTCTGATTTTTATGTTAATTCCTAAATTTTGTCCAAAGAAACTGAATTTTATCAACTCGAGACTCATGGCACGCAAATCGAGGCGATCTGTTGACCAAAAAGTCAACCGACACAAACTCGACTTTCATGCATGATTTCCTATAGATTTCAACATCAAAAACATACTAGAATTTACGGCTCATCCGAATTCAAATTCGTTTGGGAATTATGGCACATACAAATATTGTATTGTGCACCGATGGTTAAATTCTAACCTAGAAGTTCTAAATAATTAACAGTATGTAAATAATTCGAAATAAATTCTAAAAAAAAAATATGTCAATGATCTCAACATTATCTTTTCGAAACTTTAAACGGTTCGCGATTCTGGTTCCGGGTTCTCCCGGAATTATGAAAACATCGAAACACGTTTATTTTTGGACATGCGCTCTACGAATTTTCCAGAATTTAATACTAATAATTTCGAATTTTTTTTATATAATCAGAAAGCTAACCTTAATATATTTCTAACCCAAGAAACTAGGCTTCGTTTGGAGTCCGGAGCTATGCGCAATGGCTTCTGGAAGATGAAGGAATCCTAGATGGCAATTCTCCAAAAATTGGCTCAAGAAAAACCCTAGAAAATAACTTAAACTATTATATATATATAGAGGAGAGAGAGTGCAGCCGCGGCTCGAAAAGTACCATGTGGCAGCCATCCATGCTGCTCCACCCAAATCGGACGGTCCGAAACTGACGCGGCTCGACTCAGCTGAGTCCGAGTCGAACTCTGACTCGGCTCGGCTCGAGGTCGGCTCGGCTTCACCACGCGGTCACTGACAGGCGGGCCCGGCACTGTTCGCTGCGGGAGGCTGACAGGTGGGCCCCCTTTTGTTGACTGGCCAAAATTAATTACTTTTTGGTTTTTTTTTCAGAAATTAGTTTTTAATTCAGTTTTTCATAATTAACTCAAAATAAATGCTAAAAATAATCAAAAAATTTCCAAAAAATTCTAGAAAATATATTTTATTATTTAGAACCAAAAATAAAAGTTTGGGATATTTTTTAGTAAGTTTGAACATAAAATAAATTTTTCAAAGTCCTAGAAAATTAGTGTTACTAGTTTTTAATTAACTAAAAATTATGGAAAATTCCAATAATCTAAAATAGCCTAAAAATAATTCTAAATAAATATTTATATATGTAAATATACTAAAAAATTTATTTTCTAATTAACTAAGAGAATACTCTAAATAAATTCAACATCTATAATAAATATAATAATATAAAATATATACAAAATACCTATTTTGGGTGAGGGAGTTTACAATCTACCCAACTTAAAATAATTTCGTCCTCGAAATTAAAATAAGGCATAATTTGTTAAATCTTTCACATTCGTACATAAGGTACGTCAATCACAATCTCTTCTAAAAATTTAAATAACAAAATCTATTCAAATCTATCGCGATCATTTCAAAATTAAGATAATCATTGTTCAAATCAAAATTCAACCTATTGTAATCTCTTCTCACTTTTCCAAATCATCAATATCCAAATTTAAATTGAATCCATATAATATCTTCAAGATTTAAATAACCCATATCAAATTTTACCGCACGATCTCCAACTATCATAATCTCCTCTAGAAGTAATTCGAGTCCAATATTATTCCTATTTTCACTTATAAATTTTTGTATTCTTCAACTTTTTAAATTCTATTCACATCCTCAATATTTCAAATAGGTAGTCCAACCATCAAATTTTAACTCTTAATTTAAATCATCAAATTGAAAAAATAATTTAAATGCAGTCCACCAATGTTCAAGTCTGAAATTATATATTTATCCTTCAAATTCAAATTGATGATTTTACCTTCAATACTCAAAAATTTAAATTATGTACTTAAGGTATAAATATTGGGTCCTCAATATCAAGATTTTTAAAATTTATTAATCCTCATCATCTTAGTCATTCTTCTAAAATTCTCAAAATTAAATGGCTTGAACCTCTCCCAATCTAATCTTACTCGATCACAATCTAAAAAAAATTCTTCTCGAGTTGCCAATGTACTGCTACCCAACTTAGAATTTACCCATCTATCACATAAGGCTATATACTTTAAGAAAAATATTCCTTAATTTATTTACTCATGTCATTCAATCCTCAAAACTTCAACGCCGATTATATCATATATGATATGTCCTTAATTACGAAAGAATAATCCTCGAGTATATAATCGGCCTATAGGGTATATCTAGTACTCTCTGTGTATCAAACTATACCAAGCACGAGGTTTCGTTTTCCCGAAATAAGGGAAGACGGAGATCAATAATAAAGAGTTCAAGGGCGAGGTAATAGAATAGAAGTATCGGGATCAAGGCATTTAAAGAATTTAAATAGGAATTGTCAAAGCAGTGTGGATTAAAGTCCTATTTTGGTAATTCCTATTCACATGCTCGTATTAGTACAGTTATGTAGCCGATACGATATGCTCAGACATATCTAGAGGGCAAGTACATGTGTCTACTAGTCAACTATATATCTCAATCCACGTAAAGCATCATTGCGAAGGGCGAATCAAGCGCACTATGGTTGATCAGACCATAATACACTGATTCTGATTAGACAATGTATTAGTAGGCGTCCCCAATAATACATATCTCATGATCAAGCTCGATAAAAGAGTAAGCTTACAAAACTAGGCTATAATAGCAGCATAAGTCAAGGTAGTGCAGCAAATATAAGTACGCTAGATGATGATGAAAGGAGGTACAAATTAATTCAAGTTCATAAAACAAAAACAACTAAGCAACAATAATAAAAGACTCTACAGTCCCTACAGTTATCATACCTCCTTGTCTAAGTCACTAGTCGACCAAATAGGGGCAAGGACCTCTAAATTCTATCGTCTGAATAAACACTGTCGTCTTTTACTAGCATGCAATTAATGTCATTCAGTTACACTACCTTGATGGGTCAAGTGGACTATGTGATACTAGGTTGTGAGGCATACTACCCAACTTAAAAGAATTAAACTAATACTGTGACAGTCTTAAGAGGATCCTACAAAATAATCTTGCACATGTAAATAAAACAGAAACTCTTTATTAGGGTATATGAGGAAAGATCTTGGTACTTATTAGGGTCTCCTATTGCATTATATAGGTCATGGTCATCTTAAGCCTTAGTCATAGTGCTTATAGAACAAGTGTCAATAGTAAGGATAAAAGAGTTACTAGCCTCAAGGGAAAGGGGATATAACTTATATTGAGGTGGGGTACAAGTTACGCGACTTAAAACTAAGGGGTAATCATTATGTCATAATCTACAATAATAACTTAAACTGTCTAGTTCTAATTACCAATCACATAATTCAAAAATTTAAGAGTAACAACCAAAATCCTAGCAAGCTATATATATCCTAAAATAGAATAAAATCACTTGGTCTATAATCAGAAGTGTCAGATGGCACGAGTTGAAAGAGAAAGAAAAGAAGAACGTAATTTTTAGTCGTCGCACAACTAGTGAACGTTAAGGTCGCAGAGGAACAACATATGAAATTAAAATAGGGGCTCTAGATAGCATCATGGTTTTCTAAGGAGGAGTGGTATGCTAGTTGCTATGTTCGAGGTATGATCAAGGAAAAAGTGTTAATTATATTCCTCTAGGCTTCCTAAGGTGCTGTCTACTAATAATAAGACAATGATCTAAGTTTTATAGTTCTCCAATACTATCCAATTATGAAGGTTAGGTTCAGTCCTAATGTTCAATATTGGTTCTCCATTGGTTCCTCAATACTAGGGTCAAACATTATGGTAAAACTTCTAACTATCTCTAGTAGTGTCTATACTACTCTCAAGTCTTCTTAATACATCAAGGGTTAATGATATACCAATCTAAAGATAAGGAATTCTAGGGTTCACTAGATATTATAAACTTAGTGGTGTGTCTATATTCTTGTTGTATTCTTAATAGGTGTGCTACCCTAATTATCATTCTAATAACAGGGGTTCCTATATTCTAGCAGAAGGCTATACTTAAAGAATAATTAAGGAAGTACAGGAATCAAGCAGGATACAATTGTTCAAATAGAACAGATATGAGGAAGATGAATCATAGTCAATTGTGGATGAGATCCTATACTCTAGTCCTAGGTGCAGGCTTGTTCGGTACAGTAACATAACCGAGACAATATGCTCTCGACCTGCATGGGTCACCACAAAAATATGTCATGCCCCAGTCCCAAAAATATGTAGGACTAGGACACGTAAGCATGCCAGCCGCATGGATATGGCAACTCCAATATATGGAAACCAAATCCATACGTACGCTGTAATATGAATATCAAATCCACAAGTGGTATAAAATGTAATACAAGTCACAGGGTAAAATCTAAATCTCATCCACGAAAATCAAATATAAATAAATAACCAGTATTTATGAAACTAGATCTCAATAAGAAGTATCTAAGGACGATAGTTGGATGGAAACAAATCCACTACCAACTCGAATATAAGAGCAAATACAATATGAGTATAACACAATAAACACTATATAAGAATACCAGCTATCCATCACGGGCTCGAAGAGAAGACATCCTCGAAACATAAGTAACCGTCCGAATCTGCGCTCCTGCGAATACTCAAGAACAGATACACCTGGCAGGGGACCAGATCCTCAGAGGGACATAACAAGATAGTTAAACACATGCCAATAAAGTACTAAAATAAATATCCAATGGGTCGCCTAACCGTCTAAAGTGAATGCAGTTTAAGAACAACTTTTTCAACGCGTGGGCTATCTGGCTAAAATGGGATTGGCATAGTTCTCTTGGAGATCCAGGGGCCTATAAAGGCACGTCGCCTTTCGAACGCCGGAGGCCCGCCTGATAATATATATAGGGGTCATCATGACCGCGCATCTCCGACGGAGCGTACGGGTTACACAAGGAAAGTGCAACGGAGCCCACACGCCTTACTTGTTGTTCTTCCTACCCCATACTCTAAGCATGTCACATCCATGATACGATAATACCTCTAATAACTGCCAAGTCTACTAGCATGCAAAGTTTCTAACAGCAGTTATTCCTAACGCACGGCCCACACGTACATGAGGCCAACCTGCACGCAAGTCCGTAATCTACATGAGACTCACAACTCGTGTAACAACTGTGTCACGGCCAATGAACCTAATAATGCTACATGATAATTGGGTAGTCTCATAAACAAGGTCAATGCAAATATATAAATAAAAATATATCGCGACGACACCATCGCGTGCATTTTATATAACAGTGAAAATATATGAACTAAAGACAGAAAATAAAGATGTATGCAAAATATGGAATATAAATAATAGTACAATGGCAAGGTATACTTGTCTGGCATGGAAGCTGCAATATACCAATAACCTGCTCCAGAAATCGCGCAGAACAAATCCAATATCCTATGTACACATAATATAATGCAATAAAATCATTAGTCATTACACTAGCACATACACAACTATATTTACACTGGACTCATGGGGTATACTAGGGGTAACACTAGTCATCTAACACGGTCAATTACGCGTTGAATTATGCGGGTGTCGCGTCTTCAAGTACTGTACGAAATCAGTCAGTCAACTGACAGGTGTCTATGCCAGTACATTAATGTACGTAAGGCGGACAAATTCACAAGTTCTTAGGGTCAACATGGTCAAGGTAAGTATGGGATAGTCCACGGTGTCCTAGGGTCGTATAGTCTGAATATTTAGTCATAATTATCAATTTGCATTTACTTACATATTTATTCATATTTATATAATAATATAACTAGCAATTTATTTACATAATTATTGGAATACATATAGTAACTACGTACATAAATATATATACCAAACTGAATAATATTTGCGTACATGTAAATGTACGAACGCGCGTTGGGTTCTCCGACTCATGGTCTGATGTAAACTAACCATGGTGGCTAAATACTAACGTCCTACTGGAACACTGTCAAAGAATGTACTCGCCTGGGGTCCTATTGCTGGTATGAATCAGAGTCCAAGTCACAGTCCAAATAGCCTATGTATTATAAATTTATCACGTCAAAAGATAATTTATTTTAATTTATTTAATTCTGGAATAATTACTCTAAAATCCTATTTTAATCTTATTATTCTGATTTTTATGTTAATTCCTAAATTTTGTCCAAAGAAACTAAATTTTATCAACTCGAGACTCTTGGCACGCAAATCAAGGCAATCTATTGACCAAAAAATCAACCGACACAAACTCGACTTTTATGCATGATTTCTTGTAGATTTTAGTATCAAAAATATACTAGAATTTATGGCTCATCCGAATTCAAATTCGTTTGAGAATTATGGCACATACAAATTTTGTATTGTGCACCGATGGTTAAATTCTAACCTAGAAGTTCTACAGAATTAACAGTATATAAATACTTAGAATTAAATTCTGGGAAAAATATATGTTGATGATCTCGACATTAGCTTTCCGAAACTTTAAATGGTTCATGATTCTGATTCCGGTTTCTCCCGAAATTATGAAAACATCGAAACATGTTTATTTTTGGACATGCTGTGCTCTACGAATTTTCCAGAATTTAATACTAATAATTTTGAAAATCAATTTATATAATTAGAAATCTAACCTCAATATCTTTCTAACGTAAGAAACTAGGCCTCGTTTGGAGTCCGGAGCTATGCGCAATGGCTTCTGGAAGATGAAGGAACCCTAGATGGCAATTCTCCAAAAATTGGCTCAAGAAAAACCCTAAAAAATAACTTAAACTATTATATATATATAGAGGAGAGAGAGTGCAGCCGCGGCTCGGAAAGTGCCACGTGGCAGCCATCCACGCTGCCCCGTCCAAATCGGACGGTCCGAAACTGACGCGGCTCAGCTCAGCTGAGTCCGAGTCGAACTCTGACTCGGCTCGGCTCGAGGTCGGCTCGACTTCACCCCGCGGTCACTGACAGGCGGACCCGACACTGTTCGCTGTGGGAGGCTGACAGGTGGGCCCTCTGTTTGCTGACTGGGCAGAATTAATTACTTTTTGGGTTTTCTTTTTCAGAAATTAGTTTTTAATTCAATTTTTCATAATTAACTCAAAATAAATGCTAAAAATAATCAGAAAATTCCCAAAAATTCTAGAAAATATATTTTATTATTTAGAACCTAAAATAAAAGTTTGGGATATTTTAAATTAAGTTTGAACATAAAATAAATTCTTCAAAGTCATAGAAAATTAGTGTTACTAGTTTTTAATTAACTAAAAATTATGAAAAAATCCCAATAATCTAAAATAGCCTAAAAATAATTCTAAATAAATATTTATATAAGTAAATATACTAAAAAATTTATTTTCTAATTAACTAAGAGAATACTCTAAATAAATTCAACATCTATAATAAATATAATAATATAAAATATACACAAAATACCTATTTTGGGTGAGGGAGTTTACACCTCTGTCAAGGAAAGATAAACTGGCTGGCTTCCTCTCTGTATGGCTACGCCGATTGGTAGTACCTGGCATCGCATCTGTGGATCGCATTTATCGTAACATCTTATGGCCTGCAGTGCGTTTGGTATTTGGGCCAAGACTGGGCCTGCTCCCTGCCATGGTATGCCAGATACAAGCTGGCCTGAGGGCCATTACTGATGGACTACTTGCAGATAAAACACGACGTAAAAGCTTTCCCAGGGTAGAGTTACCGTTCCGATATCTGATGGGATGGTTAATTCTTCATAACCCCAGGGTGATGTCTTCCGGCTCTGCCAGTAGTTCTGGAAATAATTTTTTTTGAATTACAAGAATTCCTCTTAGAATGTAACGACCGTGGTAGATTGTCGGCGAGAATTACATTTTGCTCATAGCTGGAAGCTCTTCTGTATCGTCCCCACTGTACATATTAATCAACAGGGGACGAAACTTCGGGATTCAGGTCATGGAAAGACCGTTCTTTCTCCCGAAGTTTTTTATTGGTTGGTCTGCATTAGACCTTCCCATTTGTTGTACAGAAGTAAAGACCATTGCTTCTTGGAGCCATATCTGCCTAGTCGGTTCGCCAGGCAGTTTGGGTATGACCAATTGCATGTGGGAAATGCCATCACCAGCTTCAAGTCCAGAGGTGGACTTATTGATGGAGCGAGAAGATGGTGGTACTTTATGATAGATTGTACTGGAGCAACCTTTACTGTTCCCACGACTTCTCTCTCCATGGAGTTGCGTATCCTCCATTCATATACACAATTTTATGTGGCCATTAATACCTTCTATCGTAATTTTGATATGCGTGGAAGTTTTAGGATGCCCTCTCATAAGTCCACTGGAAGAGATGAGGTCCCATCAGTCTCCTCTGATGAAGGTGAAGACCCTGTCGATCTAGATGAGTTTTTGTTGACAATACCGAGAGGTGTAATACCTTCGCCTGCAGAGCCTCTTGTTATCCCCAGTAAGCGAAGGGCCTATACTCCGAAAGAGCCTTCCCCTCGCAAGAAAAAGAAGACTGTCAGTGGTCCTACAAAGACTTCCAGCCATGAGGCTCCTAGGAGTGAGCCTGTTGTTTTCCCGGTTGAGGGTGATTCTTTGATTAGAGATCCCTCGCCTTTTAGAGAGGGAACCTCCACAGTTTCGGCTGACAGTGTCAGAGATTCTTTGCTCGAGACTGCTGTCGCTACTACCGCTACCGGTAGTGCAGTAAGGTCACCTTCGAGCCCGAGCAAATTAAGGATATCTTTATCCAGACTAATAATGGGTCCAACCCCTTCTTCATCTGTGAGTATCTCCAGCGATATTCCACCCGATGAACCTCGAGTGGATCTGGGTGAAGACTTGGATGACTACCCTCAGACATCGTTTGGTGCACCCTCTTCTCCAGGTATGACAGCTCGCTTAGCATCATTAAGAAATAATTTAGCTGTACTGGCTGCGGACGCGACATATATACCATCAGCCATGGGTAAATGTTGTCCTTACGCCTCTTTTTAGGAAAATTAACATCAGGTTGATATTAACTTTCTCTTGTCTTCTTTTTAGGGGAAGACACCTTAGAGGAAGACGGAGTCGACGCAACTTTTGACTTTGTTGCGGATACTGCCGACGAAATGGCGGTGCTTGACACCGAAGGGGCATACTTTGAAGATGTTGCTCCTTCGTCTGCAGCATTTTTGGGTGTAGCCTCGCCCAATACAGTCACAATATCTTCAGAGGAGGACGAGCCCATCATAGCGGCTGCACTTCCTTCGTCTAGCATGCCAGCAACTTTAACTGTTATTGGCGTCTCTTCTTTTGTCGCGCCGTCTGCTGAAGCGACAATTGTGGCCACATCTTCTGCCAATGTTCCACAAAAGGGTTTTACTGACATCGCGACCACTCCCAGCGTCTATTCGCATTTTAACATGATAGTTGAACAATTTACTAGCATATTCTATGTCACTTTAAAATCGTTGATATCCATGGTGCTGGAGAAGAATCTGGGTTTTGATGCTCTGAAGATGTCCTCCAATCTCACCATAGCGCATATTAGAAATTTCGATGTCGATGGACGAGCTGATGCTCTGGAGCAAATAGTTAATAGTTTGGAACAACCTATTAACAATTATTTGCAATTGTCTCAAGACAACGTCGATGATATGATTCAAGCTGAGTATGACTCCTTGATTACGAGGCTTGTTGGGGAGACGAAAACTCTGAGAAAATCCATCGAGGCATAGCAGCAAGAGATGAATGAAGAGCATGCGATATTGGGGTATATCATTCCCCAGCTGGCAAAGTGCGAGGCTGAATATGAGGGAAATGAAGCGAGGGTCCGCCAATTGGAAGATGAACTCACTCAGGCAAAGGAGAGGGCTCTCGCTTTATCGGCAGCTCGAGATGTGTTGAACGACCGAATGGAAGCGGCTCAGCAGAACCTGGCACATGCGGGTGTCATCCACGCATATTTTGTACATGCTCGGTCTGAACTATCCCTCCTGAGCGATGATGAGGCACGGATGGAGTGGGCTCGCACTAACATTTTAGACTCCAGGAATGAGAGGATGGCCGCTATGGCTCAACAGATTCGCAATTTGGCTCATCCTCCTTAATGATGTACTTTTTGCTTCTTTTTGTAACTTCTCGGAGATAATAAAGAAATATTTTCTGACTTTATGGACCCATCACTTTAGAACATGATAGGCTAAGATGAAAGTGATATCAGAGGTATCATTAACATGACATACTTTCATTAAGGTTTTGCTGAGTGTAAATCTATTCAGAAGTGATATGAACCGGATAGAATATAATCCAACTAAATTTGTATACTAAACACTATTAGAGGTAATATGAACATGATAGGTTTACAAATTAGTTAAACATACCCATTAAGAGGTCATACGAATCTGATAGAATATGATCCATCTAACCTTTGTGCATGATATCGTCAGAATAATATCTTCATCATATTCTGTTAAGCAAAGGAGATCAAGTAATGTACTTCTTCAGGAATTTGCGGTTGATAGGAGCCATTGCCAAATTTCTATTAGGCTTGGCTAATCTGTAAGCACCATTTGCAATCATATAAGGGCCCTCCATTTCTTTATGATATACAAACTTTGGTTTGTTGAGGACATCCCACTGGGGAATCTTTGGTGGACCTATTATTTGTTGCGGACGTTGAGTGCAAATAATAAGTTCGAAACAAGCCCTATCAGAGGTAGTATGGACATGATAGGTTTTGTGGACCTAACACCACTGGCGTACTTAGAGTTAAATACGGGTGTTAAGTTGAGATGATAACCGATATCAGAGGTAATATGTATATGATAATCGATAGCCAAAAATTTGGAAGTTTATTCAGAGGTAATATGAACATGACAAACTTTTGAGTTGATACTCCATTAGGGATGGAGGTATATATCTGCTCAGAGGTAATATGGATATGGCAGATTTTTGTGGACTTAACACCACTGGCGTACTTAAATTTAGGTACGAGTGTTAAGTTGAGATGACAACCTATATCAGAGGTAATATGGATATGATAATCGATAGCCAGACCAGAAAGGTTTGTTCAGAGGTAATATGTACATGACAAACTTTTGTGGTGATAGATTTACTCTGCTGAAGAAAGTGGAAAGACGTAGTTCAGAGGTAATATGGACGTGAACTGATCTATAGCCACAAACTGGGAGGTTTGCTTAGAGGTTACTTGGACATGGCAAATTCAGCTGGAGAAACAAAGAAATATTTAGACAATAGTTCAGAGGTAATATGAACGTGAACTGATCTATAGCCACAAACTGGGAGGTTTGCTTAGAGGTTACTTGGACATGGCAAATTCAGCTGGAGAAACAAAGAAATATTTAGACAATAGTTCAGAGGTAATATGAACGTGAACTCATGTCCGAAGAATTTACTGTGGAGTGATTTTCCTGAGTGGGGATAGACCTGAAGAATCCACTGGGGAAACTTTAGGGACTTATCATCCGATATTTTCTTGAGGGAGCAAATTGTTACGTTAGAGTGAAATCAATTTGTAGTGATCGTCCCCTCGTTTATAAATACAACGTGATGACTTTGGCGTCGATCAACTCCTGGATTCTTCTTTTCAGTATATAGCATGCCCTTGTAGGGTGATGAATGTACCGATGAAAGAGACAATAATCTGGGTCATCGACTTTGCCAGCCTTCTCAGGGTATCTGATGTTGGGTAGCTAAAGTTTGTTTTCCTTCATCAATATATTGAAGATTTTAATGATATCATCTTCATTGAAGGAGAAAGTGTTCTTCGTCCTTCGGGCTCCCGATGCCTGAGTTTTACGGTCTTCCGGGAAGATGGTCATCGTTGCATCATCTTCGTACTCAAAGGGAATTTTACCCCCAGCTTTGGATATTGCCCTATTTTGTCGAGGTAGACTACCCCCAGACATGCCATGGCGTTTGTCCACAGAAGAAGGTCCTGCCTCTAGTATTACAGGATCTGACTCTGGAGGTTTGGAGTTTGCAAGAGATGCAATATACCCCAATCCAAAACGAGTTCGTTGACAGTAAAGATTACCATGCAACGGTGTTCATCTACCTTTTCCATAGTTGAGGCCTTGTTTCAACTTCAAATTGTAACCCATGTTTTGCATAATGCTCAAAGCCTGAGGGCTGTATATGTGGATTTGCATTTTTCCAGTATCAGACTCGCGAGATTCTTTCTTGTACAATCGGTCTACTCCACATTCGACCGAAGATTATTTGATGCTGATCGTTGCGAGTCGGTAGAATAATAAAGACAGATTCTTCATGTGTCCCATATGTCATGACGATATTAGATCTTGACGCATCTTCCCATACGATCTCTCCATAATTGGAAGTTAGGGGCACTAAATCTTGATTTTGATCCCTGTCTTTGCGTTTCTGGATCAGGAAATCACACAAATCAGTGATATTAGCAGGAGAAGAAGACTTATTCTGCCTTTTTATATCAGTTAAAATGCGGATATTGGGAACCATAACTCTTTCCCTGCCATACGTATACAGTAGTTCAGCCATATGAGTAGCACATGATCCATGAGGAGCGTATCTATCCACAAACTTGGTCTTCTTTACGTCGAGAGGCTTGTCCTAGAGTAATCTGGAACTCTGTTCAGGTTAGCGTAAAACTGAGGGAGTCCTCAAACAGCCATCAGCGTTCCGAGTAATCTGAAGAGCGGGCAGATTCTTTTCTTGATGGCGTAAAAGCCGAGAGGTCGGGAAATCCGCCACTTGTTTTTCCTTGCGGAGATTCTAGGGACCCTCTGCCCTCTTATAGGTGGGAGAGGTATTTTTACGTGCGGGGCACTTTTGAAATTTCTGACTCGGCGCTGAGGCCTTGCCAGTAATTATGTCAGCCATGTCAGCGACGGGAGACGAAGTTTTACGCGCAGGACGCGTTTGAAATTTCTGACTTGGCGCTGAGGCCTTGCCAGAAATTACGTCAGCCACGTCAACGACGGGAGACGAGTTTTTACGGACAGAACGTGTAGGTTGGGATGCCACGACCTTGTTGATCGAAGAGAGAGAGAGCCTGTAGGGAGAGTAGAGGATGTCCGGGGCATCCATACTTTACGCAGCTTCCTGCTATCCTGAACAGATGGGGAATGAGAGCTACCCCCTGCGCGAAGCATATCTTCATAAGCAGATTGGTCGAAATGGACGACCAGAGTCTTCTTCGTTGATCCGACAGATACAACATCGTGTTGAGCAATGGCTTTCTCATCGGAAGAGAAAGTAGTCCCCAGCAGAGTCGTCATCTTGTGTTTTATAATAAACGAAAGAAATGAAACTAGGTTTGTACGAAACCCTTTCTTTGGTGCCGCGGTGAATGAACAAAACCAAAAAAGAGGGCCGTCTCAGCGGAAGGAGAAGGACCTGGGTAGAGACTACTTATCCTCTTCGTGTTCCTAGCCGTCTGTTACGAGTCCGGGAAGCCTGGAATCATCAATATGAGGGATCCCTTACAAACAAGAAGTACAATTAATCCTATACGAGGATGTTAAGTACAAAAATTTAATCTGGATAAATATTGCTATAGGAGTCTGATCTGCGGTCGATCACTTTGTCCCTTGGACCACACGATGACGAAGAAGTATTGTAGAAGAAGAAAAAGCTTCAAAGATTGCAAGAGGGATTAGATGCTCGATGCCAAAGTCGTCAATCACTCCCCTTTGTCTGTGCTCTAGGATCTTCTCTCTCAATAATAAAATCCGATCCGATGCTCTCTGATCCGATCCTTTCCTATCCGATCCTTCCACCTTTGACCTCCGTAGCCGGAGGTCTCAATTTATAGGGTTTAGTGATAGTAACCGTCCAGTCGGCGTAGAAGCCGAACAATAGAGAGTGTGGCACTTTTTACGTGGCGGTTATAATAACTGCCACCCACGTATAAATAATCTTCTGAATTCGTGTGTGAAGCGTGTCCCATTATGAGGTAACGCGTATTACTGCTGCGAAGATCACGACATGCAAGCCACGTAGGTAACTGCCCCTCACATAGAAAAGGTTGGCGTAGAAGCCAATGACTGTCACCATGGCGTAGAAGCCAAATAGTTATCTTGTTGGCGTAGAAGCCAAGTAGGCGTAGAAGCCGAATAGTTGTCAAGTTAGCATAGAATCCAAATAGGCGTAGAAGCCCAGTAGGCATAGAAGCCTGATGCTGCATGGATAGGTAGCTAGCGTAAAGACAGCCGATTATCCTTGCTTGACTGAGGTCTTGAGCGTAATCTGGACCAAATAGACTTATCACGCACCAATGCAAATATAGCCTGAGTTGGTGTGTTCCGAGCAGATAGCATACGGCGTACTCCTATAGTTGAAAATAGCCAGGTCGGCGTATTTCAAGGAGATAGCGTACAACATACTCCTATAGCTGAAAATAGCCTGATGGCGTAATATGCAGAGGTGATGATGTGGACGTATTAGCCATAATTATGGCTCACCCGGTCATTAAAAGTAGAACCAAATCTCGTACATTAAATACAGAGATCTGCTCCCATCATGCGCATTAACTGCAGAGACGTGCCTCGAGTTCTGTACGAAGAGCAGCTTTTGAAGTGGCGGTTCGTTTCATCTCCTGCTGAGCGTAAAAGATCATGTCTACCTGTGTAAAACTAGGCAGCGTATTTCCTTGAATGCGTAAAAGTAATTTGTATCAAGGAAATATCACTAAACGATGGTCTGGGTCTCTGTGTAGAATCATTATTACAGCTGTCCTCTCGATCGTCGTATGGTACTTTCTGTCAGGAGTCAGGTTTACTGCATGATCTGATAGGTTCATTCGAGGAATACGAAGAGTTCCTCGTATAACTTCCCGCTGTATTAAAAGCAGATAGGTTTTACGCCGAAGTGACAATGTAACAACCTTTTTATGCTGAAGCAGTCTGGAAATACTGTATTACGCAGGTTTTTCTGGAGCTATATTTTATGCTGAATAGCATTGAAGCTCTATTGTTTTGCCAATGGATCTGAAGTCATATCTTACGCCATCTAGTGTTGGAGCTCTGTTTACGCAGCTTCCTGCATGTTTGAGGGTTTTACGCGTATAATTCCTCAGCGTATTTTTCATGCTTCTACAAACATAGCAAAAGAACATAACTAAAGAACATAACTAGCTATGAAAGAACATAACATAATTAGGAAAGAACATACCTCAAAGCAAAAATAAATATGGATAACGCTCTCACATTTCATCCTCTCTCTCCCAAGTAGACTCCCCCGGAGAGTGATGCCCCCATGCGACGCGTACCAAAGGAATAGTCTGGTTCCTCAGCACCTTCTTTCTCCGATCCAGAATCTTAACTGGCTGCTCTGGATAGCTAAGTGTAGGGCCCAACTCTATCTCCGAGTGATCCAATACGCGACTAGGATCTGCCACGTATCGTCTCAACTACGACACGTTGTGCCCTCCCTCCAATGCAGGTGGCAAGTCTAGTCTATAAGCAACTGCATCGACCCTCTCTAGAATAGTTAAAGGTCTGATGAATTATGGACTAAGCTTTCCGCCTCCACCGAAGTGAATCGTGCCTCGTGTCGGAAAAATTCCTAGAAACACCAAACCATCCACCTATAACATAACACAACCTTAAGAAGTTAATCTATAACAAACAACCAATAACAAGCACAAAACAAAAATCTAAACTATACCTCGAACTCTAAAGGTCTCCGGTGGCTATCGGCCCAATGTCGCTGTCTGTCCTGCGCCACACGAAGTCTGTCTCTGATCAACTGAACCTTCTTCGCTGCATCTACAACCATCTTTGGCCCAAGCAAAACTCTCTCTCCAACATCGTCCTATGATAAGGGAGTACAACACCTCCGACCATACCGAGCTTCAAAAGGTGACATCTCTATACTAGCCTAGTAACTGTTGTTATAAGCAAACTTTACCAAATGGATATGGTCCTCCTAAGAACCCCCAAAATCTAGTACACAAGTGTGCAACATATCCTTGAGAGTCTGAATAGTCCTCTCCGACTGCCTATTTGTCTGGGGATGATATGCAGTACTGAACTTGAGCTGAGTGCCCAAACTCTCCTGCAAACTCCTCCAGAAATGAGAAGTGAAACGACTATCCCGATCCGAGACTATGCTGCCGGAAACTCCATGTATCATGATGATCTGCCTCAGATACAACTTTGCCAACTTCTCCGTAGACAAACCTACCTTAAAAGGCAAAAAGTGGGCCGACTTGGTCAACCTGTCAACGATGACCCAAATCGCGTCTTTTCCTTCTGGAGATCGTGGAAGTACGGACACAAAATCCATAGTAATGTGCTCCCACTTTTACTCTGGAATGGGTAATGGCCGAAGTAAACCTCCTGGCCTCTGCCTTTCGGCTTTCACCTGTTGGCACACTAAGCATCTCGATACAAACTGTGCTACTTTCCTCTTTATGCCATACCACCACACATTCTCTCGCATATCCTATTACATCTTGTTGGCACTTGGATGCATGGAATACTGAGAGCGATGCGCTTCCTGCAATACCTTCTCACGTAGCTTCCCACTAGGCAGACATAATCTAACATGCCTAAAAGATCCATCATCAGCAATGGTAAAATTATCCTCCAATCCTGCTCTCACCTGAGCTTTGATACTCCTCAGAGATACATCCTCATACTGTGCTGTCTTGATCCTTTCCATCAAATCTGAATGTATCTGCAATCCCCACATCTGCATAGTATAACCAGGAACTATCACCTCAATGCCCAAGCTCTCCAAGTCTTCCAACAAATATCGATCTTGCGTCAAGAACATAGCTACCGGATACCTACTCAAAGTATCGACAACTACATTAGCTTTTCCAGGATGATATTGCAAAGATATATCAAAATCCTTCATCAGTTCTAACCACCGACGCTGCCTCATGTTCAACTCCTTTTGCGTAAAAACGTACTTCAAGCTTTTGTGGTCTGTGAAGATATCTACACGCTCTCTGTACAAAAAATATTTTTACAACTTCAGGGCGAAGATGACTACTGCCAACTCCAAATCATGGGTAGGATAGTTTTTTTCATGAGGTCGTAATTGCCTGGATGCATAGGCAATCACTTTCCTATTCTGTTGAAGAACACAACCCAAACCTTTTTCTGATGCATCACTATAAATAGTAAAACCTCCAGACCCTGATGGCAACGTCAAAATAGGAGCAGATGTCAACCTCCTCTTCAATTCCTCAAAAGCAACCTGGCAATCCTCCGTCCAAACAAACTCTACATCCTTCCTGGTGAGTCTGATCATCGGCTCGACAATCCTCAAAAAAATCTTGTACAAACTTCCTGTAGTAGCCTGCCAATCCCAAGAAACTCCTGATCTCTGCTACCGAACTCGGGGTCTTCCAAGATTCCACTGCTGCGATCTTCTTCGGATCTATTGAGATACCATCACCAGTCACAATATGCCCCAAGAATTCTATCTTGTCCAAAAAAACTCATACTTGGACAACTTCTCATACAGCTTCTCCTTCCTCAGCACATCCAACACAATCCTCAAATACTCCTCGTGCTCCTCCGGTATCTTCGAGTATATGAGTATGTCATCGATGAACACCACCATGAACTTGTCAAGGTATTGATGGAACACCTTGTTCATCAAGTTCATAAATACTGCCGGTGCATTAGTCAAACCAAACGTCATCACCGTAAACTCGTACTGACCATACCGAGTTCTAAAAGAAGTCTTCGATATGTCCACCGGCTTCACCTTGACCTGATGGTAGCCTGATCTCAAATCTATCTTAGAAAATACCATGGCACCACTCAACTGATCGAACATATCATCAATCCATGGCAAAGGGTACTTATTCTTGATAGTGAGATTATTCAAAGCCCTGTAATCAATGCACATACGCACCGATCCATCCTTTTTCGGTACAAACAATACCGGGGCTCCCCACAGTGAAGAACTTGATCTGATAAACCCCTTATCCTGTAATTCGTCCACCTGCTTCTTCAGCTCGACCAGCTCATTGTTGTTTACTCTATAGACATGTTACGAAATTGGTTCTGCACCTGGCACCAAGTCTATAGAGAATTCAATATCTCGATCTGGCGGCAACCCTGGCAATTCCTCAGGAAACACATCCAAGAATTCTGCTATCAACGGATGCGGCAACTCCTTGTCTTCCACCATAGCTCCACAACTAATGCCTTCTCCCTGCTCTGCAGCTCCTCTAGCAAACTCGAACTCTGGCTCTCCCGGTGGACCAAACAAAACTCTATCTCCTCTACAATCTATGCTAGCACGGTGCCTACTTAACCAATCTATCCCGAGTACAATATTGTAGCTCGTAAGTGGCATTACAAGTAGATACGCACTTAACTCCCGGCCTCCTTGGGTAACTCTCCGATCCTTGTAAATATCATTAACGAGGATAATGCCTCCCCCGGTCATGATCTTGCAAGTCCTAAGCAAAGACTCAGCTACCAAACCATGCTTCAGAGCAAAAAAAATAGATATAAAACTATGGGAAGCACCAATATCAAACAAAGCTAAACCTGGAATGGAATCAAGAAGAATAGAACCTGCAATGACATCTTCGATGGGTTTGTCCTCCTCAACGGTCATAGAAAACGCTCGTCCCTGACATGCACCTCCCTGCTGCTGATGCTGGACATAACGCTGCTGCTGTGTCAGAATCGGTCCCCTCGGCTGTACTGCATGTAATCTCGTCTGTGCCCTCGGAGCTGAAGCTTCTCCCTAAACTGCACGACAAGGATACTCTCTCAACTGATGCCCTTCAGTACCATAATACAAACAAACTCCTAGCCTCCTCCTATAAACTTCCCAGATATGGCCGGGCTTCTTGCAGAAGTAGCAGGAAGCTTGCTGTAACTGTCTCTGCTGTTGTGGTGGCTGGTGAAAAGGCGTCTTAGCTGGAGTCTGGTTCTGCTGTGGCTGATGGAAAGGTCTGGATTAGAACTGAGGATGTTTTACAGATATTGCACTGTTGTTTGCCCCCAGGAAAGAACCTCGGTCTCTCTTGGGCTTCAAACCCAACTCCCGCTCAACTTTGCGTACCTCCGTAAGTATCTCCGAGTATGTCTCATAAAAAAATGGAATGAGGATCTTTACTTCCTAGTTTAGACCCTCATGGAAACGAATAGCCTGAACCTTCGACTCTCTCACCAAATACTTTGGAAATTTGCTCAACCTGCCAAACTTCGCAGCGTACTCCTCCACAGACATGCTCCCCTGAATGAGATTCTCGAACTGTCTCCCCAAGTCTAGCCTGTCTGCCCGAGCGAAAAACTTTTTCTTGAAAAGGTCCTTGAATACCTTCCAAGATTGTCCTGCGTCAACCGGAATTGGCTCATACATGAACCAAGTACGAGCGACGTCGAACAGTTGAAGTCCTACCGCCTCAACCTTCAGATCCTCAGAAAGACGGGACAGCCTCATAAGACGCTCAATGTCCTCGAGACAATCATCAGCATAGACGATGCCCTCCGTCTCCTTGAAGACCCTAGGCTCCACCTTCTTAAAGTCCTGAATGTTGCCTGGCCGAAGCTGAACAACCTGAGGGACAACTTGCTGTTGGACCAGAACTTCTCTCTCGACTATGGCACGAGCAAGCTGATGAGCACTCTCGATGCCCTGTCGTAGAACGTCGGTCTACCTATGATGTGCCTCTGACTGAGCCCTCTATGTCTCGAGCATCTCATAAAATAGTATAAATATTTGTGTCATCTCTGTTGGCACAGGAGGTGGAGGTGGAAGCCCCTCAGATACAGCTAGCACAGTCCTCTGAGTAGGTGGTGTACCTACGAAAGCAACTGACACTCCAATCACCAGAGAAGTAACTGGTGCAGGCCCTCGGGATGTCGCAGACCTCTCAGAAACTGCTCTCCCCTGCTGCGATCTAGTCTTAGACGACATCCTGAGACAAAGCGAAAGAAAGAATCAATATGGCACATGATGTAAGACACTCAAGGAAAGGACAGTTTAAGAGATCAAGTATCAATATCAAAGAAGAATAGTTGAATCAAATTTTTTTTCCTAGATGTGATTGAATATTCTCAGCCTATAGCCTACATCCTATATCCTATCGAAGGCTCGCAGTAGTACAACTAAATCGTTGCACTACCACGATATCGCATAACTTGCGAAGCTTGACCTGTATGGGCCACCACTAAAAATGTGTCACGACCCGCACCCGATGTAAGGGTACAAGTCAGGAACAACGCCCATCCTATGTCACAGAATCGGCGGTAGAACACTGTCCGGGTAATCTAACTAGCAAAATTATGAACCACCAACAATAACAATATACTCAATCACAGATCTAAGATGGAATAAGCACGAATCGGAATAAAGAATCCAAATAGTCACATACAACTCATGAGTCTGAAATATTACATCAATAAGTCTAAAATAATACTAACAAATAAGCTGGAGACAAATCCAGTACAAGAAATACTAAGAAGGTACTAATCCTGGGTCATCTGTCTCAGTTGGAATAAGTCCCTCCTGAGCAGGGTCTCTGACTCTAAGCCCACAATATCATGAGGTCCATAATGTGTAGGGTACCAGTCCTCAGTGTTATCTGGGAAAAATATATCCAGTCAGGAAAGGAGCAGAGTATATCTCTAACAGCAGTTCTAATCAATGATAAAAACTATGTAACAGTAAATAGATGTGAATATACAAGATGCGATAATAGATACAAAGAGATATATACAATAAGAAAATACTAGAATAAATACAATAATGAGCAATATGCCAATGAACAAGAATACTAATGACTAAGTGTGTGAGTACTAGTTTTAACATGTGATCGGCTTGGAAATATGATACAAGATTTATGGCCTGGCTAATCATACGTGCGTTGTATAATTAACACTATACAAGATATAAGATGGGTATGATCACAAATCTATACTACATACTCCCCATCCAACTAGTATAATAGATCCAACCATGGTAGGCTATGGCACAGGATTCTCTAGGAAGGTAGCAAGTCTCCCTGAGAATCAGTGTCTGTACATGTCACTACCATATTTTCTAGAAAATGGTATTTTAGTCATTTCCTATTTAATTAATTATTGTGCATGGTAAATAATTATTGTTGTATTATTTATTTGTTGTTAGATATTATTTAATTATTTTGGACTTGTATTAGTGGACCCAACTAGTTTAGTTTGGACCCATGGACCAACATGAATTAATTAGTTAGATTTAGGCCATTTAGAAAGCCCATTGTTAAGGAGATGGATTAAATTAATTAAATCATTAGACTAGAAGCTTCCTTCATAATTATTTTTTCATGAAAGGCCCCAAGGGGTATATTGGATATTTCATATTTACTTGAGGAAGGGGTAGGGGCCGGCCTATTAAAAGAGGGGGAAAATTCTCTCTCCTCTCTTTTTTATTCCAAATCTAGATATAGAAATTTCCACTACCAAATTTCCTTCATTCCCATTTCATTTTTCTACCAAATTCATTCTAATTCCTTCCCAAATCACTATTAGAGAGTTGAGAAGCAAGGATCTAGAAGGAGGAAGCAAGGATCTACAAAGAGGAGCAATGATCTACAATTTGGAGGCAATTTTATCTCAATTGGAGGTTTCATTGGGAATCCATCTCCCAATAGGTATAATTCAGTTTTTTCTCTTAAAATAGCTTCTAAATCTGAGATTTAATTATGGAAAATTAATCCATATGTATGTACTACCCATAGGAATTGGTTTTGTGTTCATAGGAGACCCATGGAGAAAGTTATGGTGCTTTTTGTGTCAATTTTGGGGAAATTCCGAATTAACATTTTGTTGTGTGTGTCAATTGATCCTATAGATCAATTAGACATATGTTTATGTGTTTGGGGCTAGTGTCGTGTCCATAATTGGGTACGTGTAGGTCATATCCCAACAATTTGGTGATACGTGTTATTTTGGGGGTTTTTCCTCCGACACGGGACTTTGTACATGTCGTATTTTGACACGGACACATAGATCTATATTTAACACTTTAATTTGTTCATAAATAATATATGTGACTTGCTTGTGTCCTTTGGGGTGCAATTGGATGTGTGGTGGACTCGTGTCGCATGTGTATCCTAGATCTAGTGGGATACGGTGTGATACTCTCCATTTGTGGTGTGTTTATGTGTAGATCTAATTATTTGTGCTTTAATTCTTGAATTATAATTAAGTATATATATATAGATGTTATATATTTATTATAGTGTATTTATTATGGTATTTATGGTAGCATAGATCTATGTATTATATGTGTATTAATATAATGTATAAATATATATGTAGCTTTCTTTTACATGCATTTATATATGTTACAAATTATGTTAGGAATATAAAATATATGAAAATGTTTTATATAATATATATATGTGTTTAATTAAGTATTATGTTATTTATAATTATTATGTAATTATTTATATATATGTGTGGTTGAATATTTATTAAACATATTATGTATGTGTACTTTTAACCATGTTGTATTTTGTACATTAGTACATAGGATGTGTATTATAGCTATTGGTATTTATTTATATAGCTATATATAATATATTGGATTATATATATATAGAAGTATATATTTATTTAATTGATATATATATATATATATATATATATATATATATATATATATATATTGATATATAGGTTATATATATATTATTATTCTTTTAGCGACAGCAGCAATTAATGACAGATTCTGTCATTAATATCCAGCAGCAGCAGCAGCCGCTGTAGCATTGATGGCGGAATTAATGACAGATTCTGTCATTAAATACGCAGCAGCGGGCGAAAAGTAAAGCAGCAGCGGTGACGGTCGGTTTGGTGACAGTTGAAACCTGTCACCAAAAGGGTTGCAGCAGTGCAAATACACAACAACAGTAGCGACGACGTTTCAGTGACAACTTGAACTGTCACTGAAGGTCTGTTTTCTGAAAAATTAGTGTTTTTCAACACTGCTTTCAGTGACAGTTAGGCAGTTTTAGTATATAGTTTATATATTATATTTATATATATATATATGTATATATATGTATTAATTGTGAGATATAATACTAGTATTGTTATATTTCTTAATTGTATAATATTAGTATATATATATATATATATATATTATATTATGTATGAGGGTGATTACTATATCAAAGAAGGTATCTTGAGCATTACCGTGTGGAAACCAAGGTAAGTGGGATACTCCAAGATACGGGGTTTGGGTATCAAGTTTGTGACTTTGTGGGGATACCAAGTTGGTTCAAAACCATGGTTCCTAATTGTTTGCAATTAATATTCTATATTATTATACTTTATTGTTGATATATATGTATTGTGAGGTTTACCTTGGATTCACGTATCCGGAGATACGGTATCATAATATTTTAGGATGTGGTTTCTATGACTTAGATTTTAGTATTTTGACCCGAGATTTTTGTGTTAGACTTGTACAACGTAGAAATAGATAGTTGACCTTAGTTTGACCATAGTTGACCATAGTTGACTTAGAGTTGACCATAGTTGACTTAGGGTTGACCATAGTTGACTTTTAACTTAGAATTGACTTATTGACCTAGAAGTTGACTAGTTTAACTTATTCTCTTTTTCGGGACCTTGTATTGATGTTGTATTCATATCTAAGTCTTTGAGGCACCGAGTCAGACATCTGTGAGACTATTCATTGGACTTCAGGCGAGTATATTCTCTGATAGTTTCTCATTTATGATAGTCCTCTATGTTCATTGTATCTAGTGTAGATATCCATGTTCTCTTGACACTATGGTTACACGGATTGGTATATCCGGATCTCGTCATGAGATGTTATTCCTTGGTATATGGTGTATATGGTGCAAGTATTGTTTCATTGGTTATCTTGTACATGTACAGACACCGATTCTCGGGAAGACTAGCTATCTTCTTGGGGAATCTCGTGCCATAGCATACCGTGGTTGGATCTATTATACCAGTCGGGGGTGGGGAGTATTAGTATAGATATGTGATCAATATCCCTATTGAATAAAGTACTGATTACTGAATAGTGTTGATCATGCACCGTACGTATGATTAGCCAGACCGCATTGCATCTTGTCCAAGCCGATCACATGTTAAGCTAGTACTCATACAGTTAGTCATTAGTATTACTGTTTCATTGGCATATTGTTCATTATTGTATTTATTTCCAGTATTTCCTTATTGTATATATATATCTCTTGTATCTATTGTGCATCTTGTTTATCCACAGCTATTTACTGTTACATAGTTTTTATCATTAATTAGAACTACTGTTAGAGATGTACTATGCTCCTTTTCTGACTAGATATATTTTTCCAGATGACACTGAGGAGTAGTACCCTACCTTTTATGGACCCCAGGATGTTGTGGGTTTAGTTTCTAAGACCCTAGCTCAAGAGAAACTTATCCCAACTGAGACAGTTGACCCTGGAGTTGTAGCTTCATAGTATTCTTGTACTGGATTTGTCTCCAGCTTATTTTGTTACTTCTTCAGACTCATTGATGTATTATTTTAGACTCATGAGTTGTATTGTGATTATTCTATTCTTTATCTGATTCGTGCTCATTTCTATCTTAGTTCTGTGATTGAGTATACTATCCATTATTGGTGGTTTATTGTATTGTTAGATAGATTATCTAGACAGCGTTCTACCGCCAATTTGTGGCATAGCTGGGCGTTGTTTCCGACTAGTACCCCTTATACCCGGGTGCGGGTTGTGACAATACATGCACAAGACTAATCAATGAAACAAGGTTTGCGCAAGATAGACCATATTACCAGGAATAATATCTCATGATAATATCCAGATATACCAATCTGTGTAACCTTCGTGTCAAGAGAACAGAATATCTACACTAGATATAATAAAATAGAGGATATCATAAATAAGAAACTATCAGAGAATATACTCACCCAAAGTCCAAAGAATAGTCTTACCGATGTCTGATACGGTGCCTCGAAGACCTAGATATGGAATACAACATCAATACAAGGTTCCGGAAAGAAAATAAGTTAAACTAGTCAACTTCTAGGTCAACAAGTCAAACTATGGTCAAACTATGGTCAAACTATGGTCAACTATGGTCAACTACCAATTTCTAGGTTGCACAAGTCTAACACAAAAATATTAGTTTAAATACTAAAGTCTAGGTCACAAAACCATCTTAAAATACTAGGATACCGTATCTCCGGATCCATAAGTCCATAGGTAAAATATCACATACAAAAGCCAAAATAATATTATTAAATAAAATCTTAAAGACAAACATCAATATGTACCTTGGTTTTGAACCAACTTGGTATCACAACATAAACCCATAATTCTTGATACCCAACCCAATATCTTGGGTATTCCCTATTACCTTGGTACTTACCTTGGTATCTCAAGGTAATACCCCAAACTTATTTATACTAACTACCCGTAATATACATACACACTATACTATTTATTATACACATAGTATACAATAAATACTATGTCATACTAGGAATATATTTACATATATATTAAATACCATATACATATATATATATATCCATATATATATATGTAAATATCTAAAGATAAAAAAACTGCCAAACCGTCGCTAAAACCCTGCCCGCTGTCGCTGAAGAATGCTGTTATTGCTGATACACTGCTATTTTAGTGACAATTTTCTGCAACTGTCGCCAAAGCCGTCGCTAAAGCTCCTGATACGTTGCTGATATTGCTGCTGTTTCAGCGACAGTTTTCTGTAATTGTCACCGGTTGCTGTCCATTATTTCTCCTGCTGCTGCCGTTGCTGTGTTACTGCTGCTGTGATAGTTGCTGTTGCGACGTTGTCACTGTCGCTGAAGCTCCTGTTCTCCTCTCATATATATATATATATATATATATATATATATATATATATATATATATATATATATATATAACATATATATATACATAAATAGATTACTATAATACATATAACTAAATCTACATATAATAACACACACATTATATATATATATATAATATATATATATAAATATATATATCTATACGTACTATAATTTATATAAATATACTATATGTAAAAGAATAGCTACAACAATTATATACATATAGTATATTCATAGGTACATAGATCTAAGACACAAAATATAAATAAATAAATAAATAAATAAATAAATAATAAATAAATAAATAAATAAATAAATAAATATATATATATATATATATATATATATATATAATATATATATATATATATATATATATATATGTATATATATATATATATATATATATTCACCACCATCCGCATATACACACCACAACCACATATGTTATATATACAATAACTAATAGATATTACATATGTACAATAATGACTACATAAATATACAACATATATATATAGATCTAATGCATAAATATATGTAGCAACCAAACATATAACATAATTACACTCCTCCATGATTAAGAACACAAAAGAAATAGATCTACCAATAAATTGCACATCTCATGGAATGTATCACTCCGTATCCCACTAGATCTATGATACGCATGCGACACGAGTCCACCACACATCTAAACGTATTCCGAAGGACACGAATAAGTCATAAATATTATTTATGAATAATACAAAGAGTCAAATACAAATCTACGTGTCTGTATCAAAATATGACAAGCTCAAAGTCCCGTGTCGGAGAAAAATCTCCCAAATCAATACGTATCACCAAATTGTTGGGATACGACTTACACGTACCCAATTGTGGATACGACACTAGCCCCAAACCATACAAGAACATGCCAAATTGATCTATAGGATCAATTGACACACACAACAAATGTCAATCTCGAAATTCCTCCAAAATTGATATAAAAAGCAACCATAACTTTCACAATAGGCCTCCTATGAACACAAAACCAAATCCTATGGGTAGCCTATGCATATGGGTTAATTTTTCATAGTTAAATCTCAGATTTAGAACCTAATTTAGGGGAAAAATTGAATCGTACCTATTGGGAGATGGATTCCCAATGCAACCTCCAAATACGATAAAATTGGCCTCCAACTTGTAGATCCTTGCTTCTCTTTGTAGATCCTTGCTTCCTCCTCCTAGATCCTTGCTCCACTAGTCTCCAATGGTGATTTGGGAAGAAATTGAGATGAAATTTGGTAGGAAAATGAAGTGGAAATGAAGGAATTTGGTTGAGGAAAGTTTTAGATCTAATTTCCAAATGAAAGGAGGAGAGAGAATTTTATTCCCCCTCTCTATATTGGCCGCCCCTTTCCCCTTCCTCAAGCTACTATAAAATATCCAATATTCCCCTTGGGGCCTCTCATGAAGAAATAATTAAGGAGGGAAGCTTCTAGTCTAATGGTTTAATTAATTTAATCCATCTTCTTAACAATGAGCTTCTTAAATAAGCTAAATTCTATCAATTAATATATATTGGTCCATGAGTCTAAACTAAACTAGTTA
This sequence comes from Iris macrosiphon, assembly GCA_036927795.1. NCBI lineage: Eukaryota > Viridiplantae > Streptophyta > Magnoliopsida > Asparagales > Iridaceae > Iris > Iris macrosiphon. Next base: position 128,929,797 of record JAYESA010000009.1, on the reverse strand, counting down.
GGTCCACTATCACAAGTCCAAAATAAATAACTAACTAATATCTAACAACAAATAAATAATACAATAAATAATTATTTACCATGCATAATATTTAATTAAATATAAAATTACTAAAATACCCCTTTCTTAGAAAATGTGGTAGTGACACACTTTCCATAGAGGCGACACCAATTGTCACGACCATCACCCGATATAGGGGCATGTGTATGTAGGAACGTCCAGCCTACGCCGCAGTATCGATGGTATAACACTGTCTAGGTCAAGACTATCTAACCATCAATCCCACGTAAATATCCAACTCCATAAGGAGAGAAAGATATAACAATATGATATGAAATACTCAATCACAAAACTAAAGCACGATAAGATATCAAAAGAATAATCCAAATACAACTATAAATTCTAAACAAGATTATAATCTAAACTTCAACAATAACATCCAAGTCTCAATATATGCCGAAGACTAATCCGGTACCAAAATCTGAAAAAAGGAACTAACTAATATAACTAGTGATTCCGGCTAGACCTTCCGGCAATCACACCTGAGCTACAAGATCTAAGGCTATAACTACTCTCTCTGTGGTCCGTAATATGTCGGACACCAGTTGTCTAAGTCACCGTCTAAAAAATATATCCAGTCAGGATTGGAGCGAAGTACAACCCAATAGCAGTTCCAATTAATTAACAAGGACTATAAAACAATAAATAGAGGATGCTATATACAATAAGAAAATAATAAACTGATGCAATGGCAAATAGTGAACAGAATATGCAATGTAAGCAATAAGGTATAGCCAGTGCATATATGAAATAAAAGAGAAATGAACTACAATATCAGATTCAAGAAAATATAATCTATGAAACTGAATATGGTGAACTGTAACTATTCTAAGTATTTGAAATACTAGTTTCGATATGTGATCGGCTTGGGAATTTGTACGATAGCTAAATGGCCTGGCTAATCATACGTGAGGTGTATGATTAACACTAACAATGTTTTACAATTCATAATAGAAATATGATCACATCTCTTACTAGCATTTTCCCCATTCCAACTAGTATAGTGGATCCGACCATGACACGTTACGATACAGAATCAATGTCCAATAATAATACCATGTACAATGTCTAATGTCAATGTCGTGTATGATGTCAATACGAAAACTATTGTAATATCTCATGATTGAAGATCCAAGATATATACTAGTTCGTGTACCATAGTGTCAAGAAATAGATGTAAAATTTTTAAATACTTAAAATATAGTAATTATCAAATAATAGAAATTATCAGAGAATGTACTCGCCTGAAATTTGGGGTGAAGTATCAAATCGAATCCGTAATAGTGCCTCAAAGACGTAAATATGGAATATCATGTCAACACAATATTTTGGAATGATAATGAAGTTAAACTAATTAATTTCTAGGTCTTCAAGCCATCTCTAGGTAAACTAGGCCAAAATAGTTAAACTATGTAAACTCTAAGTCAAACTAGTCAAACTTGGTCAAACGAGTCATTTATAGGAAGTACTAGTCTCTACCTATGTTTCTAGGTCAATATCATAAGGCTATTAGCTATACTAGCTAATACTAGGTACTAGGATAATATATCTTGCAATATCAATATATAAATTATATACAAACGCTAGTTAATATCACTAAATAGTATAGATACCTTATACTAGTCATAATACTAAGTAATATTTATTACCTTATAGATATTATCTAATACTACTTTAAAATCACTATTAACTAACCAAACTATAGCAATCTGAACCCCATTACCTTGGTAGATAGATACCAACTGATACTCCATTTATACCACTCTAAAACCCTCAATTAATACCTCGTCATACCTCTATACTAATATACTTAACTATACAAGGATACTTGAGTATCAATACCCCAAGTATCATACTTACCCACTGAAACTTATGATACACTGATACTTATATCTGCTGACTTGAATAGTTGATATGATGCCTTGGAACTTTATCTTATCAAACAGGGCTATTTGATACCCATATCTTTATGTACACTGGTCACATAAAATATATACACTGGCCTTGTATACACTTAGCACTTACACTAGTCATTGATACTGTAAGCCCCCTCATTTCTGAATAGGATTATTTTAGTAAATTTTAATTTATTTCAATTATTTTATTTAATTTAATAAATTAGAGTAGTAATTTCTAAATCCTTCTTTTAAATATATAACCTTTTGCCGTGGCTTGAATATTTTAAGCAATGTACAACCCTTTTTCTTTCAACAAAATTTATATTACTAATCTTGATTATGATCAATATATTTAGGACATGGATGTTATATTTGGTTGACCTCTCCCATGCTCCAAAAATATTATCAAACATCTAGAACCACGGTTACTGTAAAACTGCCTTCTTTTGACTAGAACTTGACCCAAACCCAACCCAAACTCATGTAGTCATGTAGTGCACACAAATATCCCCATGTATATATATATATATATATATATATATATATATATATATATATATATATATATATATATATATATATATATATATATATATATATATATATATATATATATATTAATTTGGTTCTATTTATAGAGTTCTAATTATAGAAAGGGACATAGGTGACATCCTAGTTGGCAAACTACCTAACCACCAAAGATCCTAACCAACCAAATTCCAACCATAACAAACCACCCTCTCTTCATAATTTCGTGCAAGAGCAGCTCCCTTGGTGGCCGACCCCTACAAGCCCTAGGAACACCCCCTCCTAAGTTTAAATCTGTCCAAAAAGCCCATATATATACCCCTTATCACAAAACCCTAACCCTAATAACTCTCTCCCCTTTTTGGCCGACCTCTCCCCTCTTCTTCAAATGTAAGAGCATCCCCCCTTGTCATCTATCTCTCACAACATCATCTCCTTTATCAAAAATTCTCTTCTCTCTTCCAAAGCTCCACCTTTCACCATCCTTCCACCCAATCCCCATTAAACAACCATAAAGTCTCCACCATTGCCATCAAACCCATCAAGAACCTAATTCCATCATCATAAACCCATCAATAACCCTTTGCTATCATCATCAACCATCAATAAGGGATAAGAAATGCAAGCACAAGCAAGAAGGTGAGTTCATGAACAAGAAGAGGCACCGTCATCCAAACTTTCAAAGCTTTCGGGTAAGGATTCAAACTACCCTTCTCAAATCCCCATGGCATGACTCTCTTAGATTTATGTAAGTTTAATATTTTACAACTCTCCCTTGCCATCTTTTCCCACCATAAAAATCTATGAGAAATTTTATGTTAGATTGATGATAGATTGGACAACAGTAGGGCTAGTTTTAGACTTTGTGACACGGTTCTTGGAGACCTTATTGTTAATTATTAAAAATAAATTTAATGGTGTTTATTTACTATAAAATAATTATTTTAGAATTATTTTTATAGTATTTTTATCAAAATTCTGAACCCTAAAAATAAGGGCCACTAGCCTAGGTTTCGGGTGGCTTTATGGCATCGTTTTTCCCATTAATATGGGCTACTTTGGAAGAAATAAAAAGTAATTCTTTTTTAAGATTAAAATAGAATAAAATATGATATAAAATAAATTTTTATGAATATAAACCCTACACGTGGACTGACAATGCTCCGAATAAGTTTCGGACAAAACTAGTCAACTTAAAGTAGCTGTAATTTTGAAATATGATTATCTTGTCAATTCTGGAATTTAATGGTTAAAAATTAAAATAAATAGGGTTTAAATCAAGATTACATGATTTATTATGTTTTATGTTCATGTACTTTGATTGGGGACTTAACCATGAATTTTGGAAGTCGTAAACCATAAAACTAAGTTCTAATACCTCGTAAAACGTGTAAGTTGTTGTGTTAAGAATTTACATGTTAGGATGAGGTTAGACTTGGTTATTAATGGTTTATAATAAATTATACAATTTAGTTTTGGTTACAAGATTCTTGATTAGATACTTAAAGTAAAAAATTTATTGTTTAGGTCAATTGGATTCTGGAGGAGTGGACGTGGGACCAACTTTGCAACTACATACTACAGATCCAGACAAGTGTATCTTGCCAAACTTGTAGTAGATCCTGTTATATTATCTGCTTGTATTTCTTCATATATATATATATATATATATATATATATATATATATATATATATATATATATATATATATCTTCTGATGTGCCTGCTCAACCTAGGACCGTGAGACGTTGCTTATCGTCCGAACAAGATTTGGATGTCGACGCTGTATGAGAGTTGTGTAACTTCACTTAAAGAGTTGATTCTACGATCCTATTTTTACGTGCTTGCTTTATCAAGTATGCCAGACCGTAGAATACTTAACACTATTTTATGTGACATAATCTTTCTTGAGTTATTCATGGTGACTCTGTATAGGCTTACATGATTCGTGATATGAGACTTACATATTATATAGTTATCATTATGACTCATTGTACTAGCTAGAGGTCATGATCTTGCGTGTTATGGATATGAGACATTATGGACATGAGATGTAAGGTTACATTGGGTGGGGAGAGACACACATGCTACAGACTGATTATGTTTATATATATATACTATGTTACTGGGGGTGCTTTAGTCTCTTTACTAGAGCTTGGCATATTTACTGGCCCTACGAGATACTACTTGCTGCTATGGGCTCCTCGGCATAGAACCTGTAGTGGTCTCAGTCTGAGTACTTGTGACGCTCTTATTTGTATTTCTTTTAGCTGGTCACATAGCTTGCCCTGAGGATCTGTTTTTACTTACTGTATTTTATTTGGCTTGAGTGTTTATTGTACCTTGCTAAGTCCCCTGAGGACCTGGATCCGGATTATGTCCCCATATATAGACGAGAAGAGCTATCCCGAGGTTTATGGGGTAGGTGCTGCTATTGGGGATGTACAGGTTGCAGAGGACGAGATTGTTCCAGAGGACTTCTCTTGAGCACATCGTATTCTCACCATTCATTTATTATGCTTAGTGTTCTTAAATATTTGATCTTGTAGTTACTTCTGAATATTGTACTTGGAGTTATTTTTCTTTCTATTTTGACGACGGTTGTTCCCCATGACATTATTTATATTGCTTTGGTTGGACAGATCATTTTATATTATTATGACTGAACTCTTCTATTTGTGATTTTGTTACTTATTGTGGATGGGATTAGATATATAAACTGCGACTAGTATTTGTAGACCATTTTATATATATTACAGCTTAAGTACACTCTAACGGGTCCATTAAATTGGGTTTGCCCATTGGATTTATGCTGGTAGCTATTGCCACGTGGCTAGTCCCTTGGTATTGTGGGACTGGGGCGTGACATAATTTTTGTGGTGGCCCATGTAGGTCTACGAATATATTTCTTTAGTTTCAACTAAGGGACCGAGCAAGCTGCAATTAGGATAATAATAAATTTATAGAATCTCATACACATGTTGACACGTTCTTGATCTCTATATCGGACTCAAATAAATTTCTTGACTTGCATCATACTTGATTCATCTGTTCAACCCAACACTAATCCTGACAAAAGAAGGGAAGGTGGAGAAATTCTTTGACGGACTAAGCTTTGATTTACAAAGATTGATTGGCGTAGTTGCACCTACTGTTATATGGACGTTCTTGTAGTAGCTCGACGCATGGAACGCATCAACGGGTGAGAGTCCAACCAGGAGCGGTTGCATGCACTAGCACCAAATCGAGCACAATATAAAGGAGCTACAAAAAGACCTCACATGCACCAGCCATCCAGAGCAACCCCACCGACACTGCCTATATGTCAATATTATGGCAAGCAAGGCCATCAAGCAAACGAGTGCAGATGCAAGTAGGGACTATGCTTGATTTGCAGATCAAGACAACATTCGACACATGACTGTATAGAACAACAGAGAGGATCACTAATGATTCATCAATCAGCCCTACCAGCATTACCACCAGGACTCCATACTTGTCATTATTGTGGCAAGGTAGGCCATCTCGCGAAGGAATGCTGACGCAGATTAGGATTTTGTATGCTTTGTGGTTCAGTCAGCATTCAGCCAAGGATTGTCCAGAGCGTCGAAGAGAAACATCGATGGTTCATCAACCTGCTTTACCAGCACCGGGGCCAGTCCAGCAGCCACATCAACCAGATTATCTAGCATCAGGAGCACCACAGACGGGAGATAGAGTATTCAGACCACCAATACCGGGAGGATATCAGCCGAGGCCACCATTGGCATCACATATAGCACTCTTCCAGCAGGCCCAACAACAGCATAGGGCACTAATATAGGGACGTGGACAGGCTTTTTCGATGAAAGTGGAGGAGGCACGGACTCGACGAGTAACTAATATGGGTAAGATTTAGTTTTATCATAGCTAGCTATAGTAATAGATATTTCTAGTAATACTTTAGCATGTGCCTGTTAGTTCCATTTCCTAGTCTATATCTAGTATTATGTTAGCATGAACTTGTTAGTCTAGAGTAGTAATATGTAAGAGGTACCCAAGTTTTCAGAAGCTGTTGTTGATCCTCGTTATAATCAGACTCCTTTACTCTTGAGTTACTCATCTCTCATTGCCTAGAAAAAAAGTTTTTATTGTTTTCCTACGTATTCTGCTTGAACAAAAACCCTCACCCTTCTTCTGGAATTCCTTACTCATGATGCCTTACCCTTCATTTTCGTAGTTCCACAAACATGTCCTGCATCCGTGCCATCTCTTTTGGAGCACACCCCTTCTTGACCTGTTATATTTTATTCATTTTAATTGCGAGGACGCAATTCTTTTAAGGTGGGTAGATTGTAAGCCCCCTCATTTTTAAATAGGATTATTTTGGTTTTTTTAATTTATTTTAATTAATTTATTTTATTTAATAGATTAGAGTAGTAATTTCTAAAAACTTCTTTTACATATATGACATTTTACTGTGGCTTAGATATTTTGAGCAATGTACAACCCTTTTCCTTCTAAAAAAATTATAATACTAAAACTTGACCCAAAAGAGATGTACAACCCTTCATTTTGTGACTAATATATTTGGGAAATGGTAGTTACATTTGTTTGACCTCCCCCATGCTCCAAAAATATTGTCAAATATCTAAAACCACGGTTACCGTAAAACTGCCTCACTTTGACTAGAACTTGACCCAAACCCAATCCAAATGCATGTAGTCATGTAGTGCACACAAATACCCCTATATATATATATATATATATATACATATATATACATATATATATATATATATATATATATATATATATATATATATATATATAATATTTATATTAATTTGGTTCTATTTATAGAGTTCTAATTATAGAAAGGGCCATATGTGGCATCCTAGTTGGCAAACTACCTAACTAACTAACTACCTAACCACCCAAGATCCTAACCAACCAAATCCCAACTATAACAACCTACCCCCTCTTCATAATTTCGTGCAAGAGCAGCCTCCTTGGTGGCCAACCCCTACATGCCCTAGGAATACCCCCTTCTAGATTTAAATCTGTCCAAAAAGCCCATATATAGCCCTTATCACAAAACCCTAACCCTAACAACTCTTCCCCTTTTTGGCCGACCCCTCCCCTCTTCTTCACATATAAGAGCAGCCCCCCTTGTCATCTACCCCTCATATCATCATCACCTTTACAAAAAATCCTCTCCTTTTACATGTTTTAAGATTTGTATTTCTATTCTTTCTATTCCATATCGTGCTTACATCTTCCTTTAGTTTTATATATGATTGAGTATTATTTGGAATTGAGATGGCATGACAGTATTTTATATACATTATGTGAGATATTAGATAGAATAGTAGACCAAGATAGGGTTCTACCGCCGATGTTGCTGCGTAGGCTGGACGTAGCCACATACTCGTGCCCCTATACCGGGTGTGGATCGTGGCACATTTTTAGTGGTGGCCCATGCAGGTCAGGCTTCGCAATACTGTGATGTTGTGGTAGTGCAATGACTTAGTTGTACTACTGCGAGCCTATAATATGATAGGATATAGGATACTAGGATGGGAGCGTATACTCAATCACAACTAGAAAATAATTTCAACATAATTGAATCTTGCCATCTTCATCATTCTGAATATTATTTTCCTTGAAAATTTATGTCCTTCTTTGATGATATCGTATCTTGCTCAATATTGATTCCTTATTTAGAATCTGTCTTCAGGATGCCACCGAAGACGCGTTCCCAGCGCTCAGGCGCAATGTCAGCACGATCAGTCACTTCATCGCCTTTGAGGGCATCACCATCAGATGCTGTTCCAGCAGCTACATTCCAGAGGTCGACTTCACCGATCCAGGTGGGCATTTTCGTAGCAACTTTGAGAGAAGCTCCACCTCCGATGCCGAGGGTAGCACAGGCAGTTCAGGAGATCTTCCACCCCCACCATCGCAGACGATCAGACGCAGATGTTCACGCTCTTTCAACAGATAATGGAGGCCCAACAGCGACAATCTGAGGTCTCATGACATGATAGAGAATGCTCACCAGATTGTGCTTACCGCAGTTAAGAGAGTCACATTATTCTAGCAACAAATAATACTACCTCAGCCCGATCCGTAATAACCGAGGCCAAGAACTATCATTGACTTTAAAAAGGATAGGGCCTATGGACTTTATGGGCAAAGAGGGAATCTTGTACGCAGATGACTAGATAGAGGACATTGAGAGGGACCTGCGATTGGTGCAGATTCCTGCAAGCTTGCAGGTAGAGGCAGCAGGTAGTATGATGTTTGACATTGCGCTGACATAGTTCAGGACAGAACCCAGGATATCAGCACCGGGACTTACTTGGGAGGCTTTTAAGGAGCTTTTCAAAGAGAAGTTCTTCCCAGATGTGGCTTAGAGCACTTTGGAGAGTCAATTTCAGAACCTCGTCCAAGGGAACTTGAAGGTGGACGGGTATGCGGCAGAGTATTGCCGATTGGGACAATTTGTTGAGGGACAGAATCCTCGGGCCAGGGCTAAGAAGTTCAGGAAGGGACTGAATAGTGAGATTAAGTCTCATACTAATGGAGACCGCACCGCTACTTTGAAGGAAATTCTGAGACTTGCACAGCGGGCGAAGGATGATTTGGAGATTGGCTCCAAGAGGCTGAGAGACACCGGAGGAGCGAGTAGTGGTGCGGGCCCAGCGAAGCGCACCCATTTTCAGCAGCCGAGAGTATATCAACATCAGCATTATCTTGTGCCATTTGGGGCACCAGTTCAATAGATACAACAGTTTAAAAAGCCAGTTCATCAAGCGCCGCAGCAGCCTTAGAGGCAGATTCAACAGACTTTTTCTTATGCCTATTGTGGGAGGCATGGACATGATTGGGAGAACTGTCGATAGAGGCTCAAACTATGCTCGTATTGTGGTTCCCTTAACCATCAGGAGAAAGAGTATTCCAACAACCCGTATAGACCAGATCGCGGTCAGAGAGGTCGAGCTAGGCCACCTGTGGCACCGTAGACTGTTCTGCACCCGCATAGAGAGCCACCCCAGCAGGGCGGGGCATTTGCAATGGCTGTCGGAGAGGATGGCGCTTCAGGTGATAAGTTAGCTTGTTTTATCCTATTCTATTTTTTTTCTTTCTATCTGTTGTTTGTGAGTTTAGTTAGTGCCTTATAGACTGCTTGTGTGTCTTGTGTAGTTAGTATACCCTGTCGGAGACTACAAAACTATGATGGACATAGACCATAGTTAGTTATTTCTTTTAAATTGCATGTTGTGTATTTTAGTTTGGACTGGGGTTGACCTAAGGTGGTTGTGATCATCTTTAATTTCAAGGACAAATTTTTTCTAAGGTGGGTAGGATTGTCACCCTCACAATTTTAATCAAGGGTAGTTTGGTAATTGATATGGGTATTTTTATTTTTTTAGTATTAAAATTTGTACATGTATAATTATTTAATTATTGTGTTATTTATTTATTGTTAGTGTTAGATTTATTTTGGATTTGTGTAGTGGACCTAACTAGTTTAGTTAGATGCATGAACCTAACATTTGTTTAAGTTTTGATTGAGCCCATGAATTAGGCTCATGGATTATGAGGATGAATTAATTATTGAAACCATTAGACTATATCGTTCCCTCCTTAATTAATTCTTTCATGAGAGGCCCCAAGGGGTAAGTTTGACATTTTATATTGCTTGAGGGAGAGAGCTAGGGCCGGCCATATTAGGAGGGAGGAGAGAGAGCCTCTTCTCATTTCCTATTTTATTTTAGATCTAGATTTTCTCCCTTTCCAATTTCTTTATTCCCTCACAAATTTTCTCATAAATTCCTTCCCTATTCTTCAATTGAGCCTACTACAACAAGGATCTATAAGAAGGAAGCAAGGAGCAATAAGGAGAAGGCCAAGATCTACTAGGAGGAGGCTACATTCAACATTTGGAGATTTTTATTGGGAATCCATCTCCCAATATGTATATTTTAGTTTTTTCTCTTGTAGTAGGTTCTAAATATGAGATTCAACCATGAGAAACCACCCCACATGCATAGGCAAATCATAAAAATTGGTTTTAGGTTCTTAGGAGACCTATGGTGGAAGTTATGTGTGTTTTGGTATCAATTTTGGGGGAATTTTGAGATTGGCACATGTGGTATTTGTCAATTGGTCAAATAGATCAATATGACATATGTATGTTGTTTGTGACTAGTTTAGTATCGACAATTAGGTACGTGTTGGCCGTATCTCGTCAATTTGGCGATACAAGTAGTTTTGGAGTTTTTCTTCAACACAAAGATTTGTACATGTCACATCTTGACACGGACACATAGTTAATTATATTATTGTTCGTATGCATAATTAGTATTCTATGCTTGGTCGTGTCCTTCGGGATGCGTTTGGTTGTGTGGTGGAGCCGTATCGCAAGCGTATCATAGAATGATTATGATACGATTGTGGTACACTCCACGTGTTAGATTTATGGTCCCCATTCCTATGTATGATTGTGTATATATATATATATATATATATTAGTATATATTATATGATAATGAATAGGTGAGTAGACATATAGCTATATGTGTATACATATAATAGTGTATAAGTGTATCTATATCTAAATCTAAGTGTATATGTCTATATATCTATATATATATATATATATATATATATATATATATATATATATATATATATATATATATATATATATATATATATATGTGTGTGTGTGTGTGTGTGTGTGTGTGTGTGTGTGTGTGTGTATGTATAAGAGTGTTCATATATATATATATATATATATATATATGTGTGTGTGTGTGTGTGTGTGTGTGTGTGTGTGTGTGTGTGAGTGTATAATTATAGAAGTATAGATATATATTTGAGATACCTATATGTAAGTGCCAGTGTGTTGTATATAAATATCTATATATGTATAGGTGATATATATATATATATATATATGTGTGTGTGTGTGTGTGCGTGTGTGTGTGTGTATGTGTAGTGTTTATAGTGGCATGTTGTGTGTGTGTGTGTGTGTGTAAGGAGGAGCTACTCGAGTTAGGCAGTATGTAAACAACAAGGGGGAGTGGCAGCTGCAGTAGGTAGCTTGCAGTGGCATGTGCACATCACAACAAATCCCTGCAGAGCTTGTGCACTGAAGAGCAGTACTAGTGCAGCAAAAAGAGGCTTGCACTAGGAGTACAGCATAACAAGCATTGCATTCAGCAATGAGCTTCCATTCAGTGTGCACAGCGACCTCAAGGAGATGCAGCCTCGAGCCAATGCCTCAACAACAATATTCACCTGCAAGCAGTCCAGATGAACATAGTAGCTTCAGTAGTGCAGTAGCAGTGAACAACTGAGAGCATTGGCTGCTAGTGTGCATCAACAGTAATATGCATAGTGGTTTAGCTTAGCACAACGAGCACAGGAAGCAACTACAACAGTCATTGCCAGAAAAGTGTAGCAGAAATCAACTCAGTACAGTATAGCAATATAAACTACACAGTATGCAGCAGAGCCACTACAACTGTAGAACAGAGTGCATCGAGCTTACTGCACATCAGTCATCCACATTGCAGCAATGCATTCAACCAACAATAGCAGTTACGGCAGGGGGGGCTCGAGTCAGTGAGAAACTGTGTAGTATCACCAGAGAATAATTCAATATCAGTAAACATGCACAACTGCAGTTCTTGAGCAGCTCATGTACCTCATTACAACTGAGTTAGTTCAGTAACAGCAGCAGATTCATCCACTTCAGCAGTAATCCAGCATTCATATCAGTAACAACATGCTCGAGCCAGGAAGTATCAACACAGTGGCAGCATCTACATGAATGCACAGCGAGCATATAAGAGCACCAGGAAATTTTAAGTATTAGCAAGGCAACATTTACCTCACTGCAGTTCAGCCCAGGGTTATCAGTGAAAGCATTCAGCAGTCAGTGCACAACGAGGTTCAAACTGAACATTGAAGAGCACAACAGCCAAGACAGGGTATCAACACAGTATATCTGTAAGGTAGTTTCAGTCTGCACAGCAAGGGGTAGCTAGTGAGTTTAGTGTTTAGTGGTCAATGAGTTTAGTAAGGGTTCAGCTAGTTAAATTTGTTTAGCTAGTAGTTATTAGTAGCTTAGTTAGTTTTGTATAATAGTTATGTATATAGTTATATTATTCCTTAAATAGTTATATATATATATATATATATACCTACTAGTTAGACTATTATAAATCTATGTATATAAATTACTGGCTAAGTGACCATAGGTAGTATTACCGAAGTATTGCATTGTTTGGTTAGATAGATATGTGTATTATTAGGTAATATATGTTAGTTTAGTTATATTAAATTGTTAGTCAACATGTATATGTATGGTATTAGTATATTATATAATTAATAGTTAGAATTGAGGGTTATATATATATATATATATATATATATACACACACACTAGCTATGAATGGGGTTTTGAATTACCTTGGGATACCAAGGTAATATCAAGGTATTGGGTCGATACTCAAGGTATTAGGTTGAGTATCGGGATAGGTGTGAGGTAGTGCGATACACATTGGTACAAGGCCAAGGTATCCTAATTTTATTTGATTAGCTAAGTACTATGTGTATTGACTTGTATATATATATATATATATATATATATATATATATATATATATATATATAAACTATTATTTTTATATATTAAAATTTGCGTATCCTAATATATATATACAATATTTTGTGTTTTTCCTATTATCTTAGATTAGTTAGTATAGCTTAGTTTCATAGTGTATTGACTCAGTATCCTAGTTTTAGACTCTTACAGTCTAGAAATAGTCTGTTTGACTTAGAAATTACTTTGTGACCTAGATGTTGACTAGTTTAAATTAATTTTATTCTAACACCTTATATTAATATAATATTCCAAATATAGGTCTGTGTGATACCAGTTGGGACACAGTTTGATATTCATTGCTCTGGACGACAGGCTCGTATATTCTCTGATAGTTTCTACTATTTGATAATTGCTATAATGCAAGTATTTAAAAATATTTTACATGACTCTTGACACATTGGTACACGGACTAGTATACACATGGATCAGTCATGGGATTTATATATATTGTTTTATTGTTCCTCGTGTTCTCAATGTTTAACTTAGACAATGTTTAACTTAGATAATGTTTAATGTTTTAATGTTTCAATGTTTCAATGTTCAATGTTCAATATTTAATGTTTAATATTCAAGGATTATTGTTTACAATGACTTGAGTAACTTGCATCATAACGTGTCATGGTTGGATCCATTGTACTTGTCGGTGGAAAGGAAAAGTGTTAGCTTGATATGTGATCAAATCCTAGACAATGTTCAATATTTAACTTAGACAATATTTATCCAACGTTAAAGTAGACAATGTTCACCCAAGCCGATCACATATCTAACTAGTATTTCAATCACTTAGCATAGTTACAGTTCTTTACCATATTCTAGTTCATTGTCTCATTCTATTGTCTTGTTCTAATTTTATCGCGATCAGTGAATACCATATTATTCTTGTTTACCTGTTCTTCTACCATAGTATGATATTGTTCATTATTTCTCATCTTGTATTATATTCTCTATTTCTGTTTATAGTCATTATCAATTAATTGAAACTGCTATTGGGTTATTCTTTACTCCAATCCTGACTGGATATATTTTTCAAATGAATGGTTAGAGAGGATGTGTCGCACTTATTACGGACCAACAGATGGAGTGTCACCCGAGGATGTAGTGCCAGATTCTGAGGCTATTTATATTTCCTTACCTTGTAGTAGTTGTTTCTATTTAGATTGTGGATTGCATTATTATTTTAAGATCTTGAGTTGTGTTTAGATATTGAGTTGGACATGTGATATTTTGAGACTTGTATTTTTATTCTTTCTATTCCATATCATGCTTACATCTTCCTTTAGTTTTATATGTGATTGAGTATTAGTTGGAATTGAGATGGCATGACAGTATTTTATATATATTGTGTGAGATATTAGATAGTATAGTAGACCAAGGCAGTGTTCTACCGTCGATGCTGCGACGTAGGCTGGA